>JAXCGZ010009022.1:0-15037 GCA_037179515.1 Halocaridina rubra
CTTAAAAAAAAAGTCTTAGGGCAAACCCGCCACATAACTCCACACACGTACACACACAAACACACACACACACGTGTATATTAAAAAAAAAAATTTCAAAAGAGTTCAATACTTTCAAACCCGTCACATATATACACACACATATACCTTCACTGTCATATGAAGTCACACAAAAAAAATCAAATAAATCTCATTTCATTAAAATTATGAACCTACTAATGCGTCTCACACACATATACACACTCATAAACACACACACACACACACACACACACACACACACACACACACACACACACACACACACACACACACACACAAATACAGTCACAGAAGATCACCTAAATTCCTTTTAAATAAACTTTTACTTACAAACTCGTCACAACATACACATACACACACAAGCGAATTCACAAACACAAGCTTGCAGCCACAGAATATCACCTAAATTGTGTTCAGTTAAAGATTTTTACTTAAAAACTCGCCCAAAAAATTTTTCCCACGAAAGCTTTAGGCCTACAAATCCCTCATACACAAACATACACATACGAACACACACACATCATGTGAACTGTTCCATTACAACTTTATTCCTCAAGGTTCGTCATCCCTTCCGTTATTAGATTAAAAACACAAACATAGGACCAAATATAAAAATAAACACGTTAAAAATGTGTACTAAAACACTCAAACAAATCACAAATAATAATAACAAGTAAATAAATACATAAACTCACAATCAATATATAAAGAAACAAAAATAAATATATAAAAACAATGCAAGCAAAACTTTTTTAATGATGTCGCAGTTATGACAACAAGAGTAATGCTAATAAATGACTGTACATCTGCGTTATGATAGGAGATACGTGGCGGGTGGACGGACAGAGGTGAGGGGCACTATGAGAGCAAAATTAAAAAAAAAAAAAAAAAATCGCAGGTTAAAGGCTCCTTACAGTGTAAAACGTGTAAAAAATAAAATTTTCTTCTCTGAATAACCAAAACAACGAGATAAATTATTCACACAAATTTAATATATTATTACAAATAAATAAATGAAAAAAAATTTAAATCCATAACTACATAAGGTAAAATAAATAAGTCTAAATAAACTAGAAATAATATTTTAAAAAAATTATCAGTAAAAATTCAAATAAATATTAAAATTATGAGTATATATATATATATATATATATATATATATATATATATATATATATATATATATATATATATATATATATAAGTAAAATAAATATCGTATATAACTAAATAAATGAACATGTAGGTTTGCATTAATCAAATAAAGTAATGCAAAAATATCACTTCTTTTTGAATTCTGAACATTACCAACATATACATCGACCCAAATGAGCATTTACAAAGTTATGAAATACTGGCAAAGTATTTATTGTATACTATCAATACCTACAGGACCGCAGAAACTACATATATGGAGGTATTAGAAGAAAAATATACATACACACACAATATATATATATATATATATATATATATATATATATATATATATATATATATATATATATATATATATATATATATATATATATATATATATATATATATCAACGTGAGCCCAAATCTTAAACTGTTTTAAATAATGTGATTTTAAGCATACACGGTTTCAAATAATTCAGTTCGGTACATACACAGTTGGAAAATAAAGAACTGATAATTTAACCTTAAAAGGGGCATTATGTAAATTATGGTATTATTTCTACATAGAATTAAAGTTCATGGGTAAAGTTTAAGTACAACACAACACTACCTATGATCTAAGGTATACGAGAGGTCAAAAACAGATTATATGCAATATACTGAGGCACTTTTATATAAAGGTATTGAACAGCACAATTATATTACTCATGCGGGCAGCTGTGTAACTAATTGACAGTATAATATGAGGGATCACTGTATACGTTTGTATGAGAAAGATAGTGCATGGCCTAATTTTTCCTCTTCATCTGAAACTTTTTCGCGCCCCGTCACGGTCTGAGGTTAGCAAGGGCATGCACTCAGGGTAAGGATTACATCTGCCAAAACAAGTCCTTCGCAAGAAGGCAATCGTCTTAGCCCTTCGTAGAAAAGGGAGTCCGTGACGTAAAACCGGAACATCTGAAACTTTCTTTATATTCATATGAGTTCAATGTATCTCAATAACCTTTAGGAGAGAAGTGTTAAGGTTCAAACTTTCACAGTTGGATGCCCTTCCTGACTCAAACAAATCTCCATTGATCCTTGCTAGGGACTGGCGCACAGCTTAACTGTTCTGACTCCCACCTGGCTTTATGTAGTCAAAGAATAAAGGCATTTTATCAGGCTTTATGCAAATTTCATTGGCAACAAAAACATGAAAAGCTTTGTTTTCTTAAAAGGTGCTTTGTGTTTCTCATTTTTTCCAGTGCCGTTTTGCAGCAAGAAAATATAATCAGCCATTTTGCTCAGAAATTCCACTTTATCACTTCTTATAACACGAAGAGAATATAAGGGTAATAGAGTAGCTCCTCAAATTCAGGAATAATAATAATAATAATAATAATAATAATAATAATAATAATAATAATAATAATAATAATAATAATAATAATAACAACAACAAGAATAATAATAATAATAATAACAATAATAATAATAATAATAATAATAATAATAATAATAATAATAATAATAATAATAACACTCATATTGGTTATATTGTCCTTAGTGTGGTAAGAGTTCTTTCTCATTCATATGCATACCAGGAGATGTTGCATATTTGAGTTGGTCGGAAGGCTTGCGTTCAGTTATGTGAACTGCACCTGAAGGGGGGGAGAAAAGGAAACGAGAGAGAGAGAGAGAGAGAGAGAGAGAGAGAGAGAGAGAGAGAGAGAGAGAGAGAGAGAGAGAGAGAGAGAGAGAGAGAGAGAGAGAGAGAGAGAGAGAAATTTATATTCTAACAATGAGGGTTTAAAGGTAGACCAGACTTATGATTAGACTGAAACTCCAGAAACTGCTAAAGTTAATATCAAAATTTTCTAAGTAATTCGTAAGTTATAAATTTTCCCACTAAACTAGACTTTAATACCCTTTATTGAAAGATTACATCGTACATTTCCTCCCCTTAGATTTCTGCTAAATAAGCTAGATCTGGGGAACTGACAACACTGATCTGCTAGAACAGAAATAATTTGCATATTTTTTCTCTAGAATGGCTTTAAAATCCCATTTTATAAGGTAAATGTTAATTGTTTTCCCCACTAGATTTCCGCTCAATCCGCTAGATTTGGCGAAAAATACGCTAAGCTGAGAACACTGACACAGTAACTATGTTAGGTAATTTTCAGCATATTCATTGTCTATTCAGATCATTGATATGACTCATGCATTCCATCAGCATCATAGCATTTGTCCTTTTTTTTAAATACAAATAACTTGACTTAATAATGAAAAGTTATATGGCTGTTTTGAGTTTTGTAACTCCCTCTTACCTTCCTCAGGTACACTCACTAATTTCCATTCGCTTTTCTAAAGTCAGTAATAATAATAATAATAATAATAATAATAATAATAATAATAATAATAATAATAATAATAATTATAATAATCCATCTCTAAATCTATATACATTAGCAATAATAAAAATAATAATAATAATAATAGCAATCCATCTCTATCTATATATAATAGCCATATTCCCCCTAATAAGAGAGATGGCTGGGTCAAAACAAAATACCTTGACTCGCGGGAGGGGAACACGGAGGAAGTCTTCTCACCCCCTCCCTTGGGGGAATAATAATAATAATAATAATAATAATAATATTAATAATAATAATAATATTAATAATAATAATAATAATAATAATAATAATAATAATAATAATAATAATAATAATAATAATAATAATAATAATAATAATAATAATAATATAAAGAGCATACCTCCAAGGTCACAGGTATATTCAACAGAGACCCCTAAGTCTGTTTTTTTTTTTTTAACTAATTCCCCTTAGAGAATGTCATTTTCATTTACAAAGTATCTTCTCTTGCATTTAAAGCAACTCTCCTTCGCCTCAGTGCACAGACAAGTTCTCAAATTTTATCATGAAGTCATTCGAGTTGTAAAAGCTTGGGTAAGAGGTAAGATTTAGTTTAGAAAATATATCATTTCCACTTTTTTAATGTGACACCGAAAAGGGCAAAAAAGAGTTACCCTCATTGCGCTTGGGCACCAAAAACATTTAGAAATAATAAAAAGTAGCAGCTTAAGGACAAGTCAGATATAAAGGAATTATAAAAGATAAAAGGATAGAGAGAATAATCAACTAATGAAGACCTAAAAACATGATAGGATTACGCAGTGAGATGACGAGAGATCTTTTTCTTGAAAGAAAAAAAGGGTCATAAGAGTTAGAGAATACAATTCACAATGGGTGGGTTCTCTCCAAGTGAGAATTGAGTAATCTCTACTTCCAATAGCTTATTATCTCTTAAGGGGGGTTTACACGGTCAAACTAGTTCGTCGAACGAGGTTCGACAGACAAGTGTTTGAAGTGATGTTCGAACGTGTGAACGGGGTATTTGGTTGTCGAACACGGAACGTGTTCGATAACCAAATACCTTGTTCACACGTTCGAACATCACTTCAAACACTTGTCTGTCGAACCGCGTTCGACGAACCGTTTGACCGAGTAAACCCCCCTTTACTCAGCAGTTTTTATATATATACCGATAATGGGGACAAAAATAGCGCCTCTGTGTCTTATAACACTCACATACTGAGATAAAGGACTGGAAATCTCCTATTCGTCCAAGGTAATCAAGGGGTTGCTGGTAGGAAAACTTTAATCAGAACCATACTAAACAGATTCTAATATAAATAACAATCAGAAAAACATTACCCAAAAATTTCAGAAAATGTAATTTATATTTCTTACAAGATTCGAAAAAACTATAAGACCTTGAGTGGTTATTTTTACCCCATCGGAGTTTTCAATCGTAAGCTATTAATATTCGTATTCGCATAGATCCCATACTTGATCTTTGACCACTTACACGGTATGTGACCCATGCAGTGTGGTGGTGAAGGGGAGGGATCGCGGTGACTCTTTGGCCCGATTTCTTAAACAGTGTAAACCTAGGATACCATATTGTTAGTTAGCTAGACACACACAAATGGATTTCACAAAGGCATCTGACGCGGTTCTGTATGGCTAGAATCCCGTACGGGATCCTAGCCATACACAGAACCGCGTCAGATGCGTTTATGAAATCCATTTGTGTGTGTCTAGCTAACTAACAATATGGTATCCTAGGTTTACACTGCTTAAGAAATCGGGCCTTAATCTCCAAAAAGTAAATATAGTAGTGCTAGTGAGAGTTGGATGTTTGCTACAAGGGGCAAGAAGGTCATTATATTGTATATGTATGTATGTATGTATGTATGAAACTATTTCACGAGAAGCATGTAAATGCTTGTTTGTCTCTTACTTATTCGAGTAAATTTATGAAAATCTACGGAGACGTCACAGAACATTCCGTTCACTGTGATTGATTTTTCGAAATAAAAAAACGTGCCCAGACAGTATCGAAGGACAAGTGTCGAAAGAGAAAATGTCGAAAGGTTAGATTAGGTTAGGTTCTTTCGACAATTTTGTCTTTCGACACTTTGACTTTCGACACTGTCTTACTACAATAAAATAATAGGTTAAATAGATTAACATGTTAATTTCAAGAAACCGTCTAGTCAATACATTTTTCTATATCAAACTTCTCTTTGATATAATCTTTACCATAAAAAAATTGCCAATATCAAAATATGAAATGACAAAAGAAATTCGGTTACTGTCGAAATATGCCATTTGTATATGGAGAACATGTTCCCCATTCTGAAGGGGTGGCCGAGTCAAAGCAAGACCTTGACTTGTTGCGAGAGGATAGTATGGGGGGTTTTCCCAATCCCTTCATTCTGTCTCAATCTCTTCATTCTGCCTCAGTAAGAGTAATTTCACCAATCGCAATGGTAGATGAAAATGGTATTCTTATCACCCATCCTAAAAGAAGGAGAAATGCTATTGCAGACTAAGGCCCGATTTCTTAAACAGTGTGAACCTAGGGATACCATATTGTTAGTTAGCTAGACACACACAAATGGATTTCATAAACGCATCTGACGCGGTTCTGTGTATGGCTAGGATCCCGTACAAGGGATCCTAGCCATACACAGAACCGCATCAGATGCGTTTATGAAATCCATTTGGGTGTGTCTAGCTAACTAACAATATGGCATCCTAGGTTCACACTGTTCAAGAAATCGGGCCTAAGAGAGGATGAAACAATGGTCTACAGGAGGCAGAGGACGCAATATTTCTCACATGTACGTAACCCACATTTTTCGATGAAAGAAAATGTAAAGAAAATATATATTGCATACAAGCTCCTTCCCTACAAATATGAAGATATTCAATCTTGAAAAGGACAAATAAGTAGACGGAAGTATGCACTTTTATGCCATACTGAAAACTTATTCAGACCCGAAAAAGATAAAATGAAACAGAACCCCCAAGCCGATTTTTCAGCTAACGTTTTTATCACGAGCTCTGATCGCCAAATACCACCCTTTAAGCAGCCAATTCCCCTGAAATAATGATTGTTCAACAGGTGATAAAATTCCCTCACTTAAGTCTCTCCTGCTGCATTATCAGAGCCATTCGGTCAATCTGATTACCCATAAAGAGACAATCTGACACTATCCGACACACACTCTTGGAAAGCGACACGTCTGGCATATGGTGCCGGAGATTGGAATCTAAACAAACATATAGTGATGAAGCGGAAGACATGACATATTTACTTATATATTTTTTTTCGTTTTATTGGAAATTCTCTTTAATCTTCATCTAATAGAAATGAATACATCAAGTTTGTCTGGTTTTACGTCAAGGACTCCCTATTCTACTAAGGGCTAGGACGATTTCCTTCTAGCGGAGGACTTGTTTTGGCAAATGAAATCGTCACTCAGAGTGCATGCCCTTGCTAACCTCAGACCGTGGCGGGGAGCGAACCCTCGAACTTAAGCTTCAAAGTCGCGGACGATACCGCTTTGCCACGGTGACTACTAGAAATGAGTACATCAAGTATTTCACACAAAAAAGAAAAGAAAAATATTGCATACGGTGTCGCAGATTTGGATGAAAACATACTATAATAATGCTAACATAATGACTGTACTCTTTTCCAATCTTCTTTGAAATTCAATTAATATCCTCTATAAGAAGCGAATATATAAAATGATTCACATAAATATATACATATAAATATACTTTTCAATATATATATATATATATATATAGAATATATATATATATATATATATATATATATATATATATATATATATATATATATATATATATATATATATATCTTTTTATTCTTGCAATAATTTTACAATAACGGCGGTGGCTTATTTAAAAGGCAAGCAAACAAATAAACATAGAAATCAGTCACTGAAACATTCCTTCTCCAAGTCTTCACTCGAGGATGAAGATCCAGATAATATTCTTGAATCTCTATATCGTTGACTCAAAAGCAGCAAACTGATCATTCATCATACACTTTTTGTCTCTGCTGGATATTAAGTCTCTTCCATTAAAAATGAGTTTTAATTATGTCAGATCTTCAGTTTTTTTTTTATTTTTAGTTTCCAGGTTCTGCTCGAAATATTACAATCAATTCCTTGTCCTTCATTCTCCATAACTCACTTACAAAACTAGTTACACCCCTGATGTAGTTACAGACTAATATTTATTTACTAGGACTAATCATTATCACCACAATTTCTTCTCATCTTCTTGGTCTCCTTCATACTCTCCTAATCCTATTCATGCTATCATCTATCTTTCGTTCTCAGTTTTTTTGTAGTTCCTCTCCTACTTCTGAATACCTAAATACAGGTCCTCTTGTACTCTTGCCCATCATTACTGCATTACAGTCTGAAGTACTGAATCTCATTAACCATTCATGTACTGCTAAGTTTTCCTTCCTGCGATCTGGTAGCAGATCTAGAACTACACTTCTGTGATATAAGACAAGCAATCCAGTACTTTCATATATTTCAATTTTTCCACCCCTAGAGACTCTTTACTTTTATATATTCTGCAAAGATTTTGCTGCTATTGGAGTTTCTTCTATTTTGTGATCCACTTTTTAACTATTTTACAAATTTCCAAAATTACATTTCCTCAGTTTCGCCACAAATTCTCATAATTCTACAAATAGCTTTTCTTGCCCAGTAGCCTGCAAAACTTACACCCAATACACAGAGAGATATGGAAAGGAATCATTTTACTGCAGAACCAAATCATGACACTAGCAGGGCACGTAAACCTGGGAGAGGTTTCGGTGACACAGGTAATTACTTCATCTCTTGCTACAACAAATACAACACCATATTTTTTCCTACAAGGAATGACACTCCGGTGGTCATTACGTTGAAACTCATTCAAGACGGAGATATAGACAACAACCCAGTAAACACATCAAGACTGAACACAACCATATACGCCACCAATACAACATACAGTCCCTGAAAGCTCTAGGGGAATTCCCTGGATCGGCAATGGCTTCCCTTTGGGGACTCTAGGTGGCTCAGCCCGATAGCTCAGGGAACAAAAACTGGCCAGCCAACTTTTACAGACTAGATTATATATATATATATATATATATATATATATATATATATATATATATATATATATATATATATATATATATATATATATATATATATATATATATATATATATATATATATATATATATATATATATATATATATATATATATATATCGTATTTTACCAGAACGGAACTCGAACCTAGGACACATAATTACTGGGCCAATGCGCTACCATCTACACCATAGAAGGTCTAAAGAGAAACCAACCCTACAGCTTAACTTCTATACTAGGAATGAACGCATTCTATCTGAATGCCTTTTTGTTTATATTACAGTTTCTCCCGACCTCACTCGTGGCTTCGTTTTCGCATTTAATTCAAATCTAAATCAGTAATTATGTGTCCCAGGTTCGAGTCTTGGTCGGGTAAAATATAACATGTTTTCACATGGGGTGATTTGATTATATATATATATATATATATATATATATATATATATATATATATATATATATATATATATATATATATATATATATATATATATATATATATATACAGTGCGATATTAGGGAGGCAACTATCGCGGGATCGATCCCACCATGAGAACTTAGGAATGGCAGTAAGCTTAATCCCTTAGCTCTAACATGTCTGTGTCCACCTCCATGAGAAAGAGGAGACTCTGTGATCCATAACAGGGCGCATTATATATATATATATATATATATATATATATATATATATATATATATATATATATATATATATATATATATATATATGTATGTATGTATGTATGTATGTATGTATGTATGTATGTATGCATGTATGTATGTATGCAAAAAAGAGAAGTGGAATGAAACTAATCTTTAAAAATTGTACCGGCTGACGTAATGACAAGATTGCAAACATTTCTCTATCAACATAAGCTTAATAGCATATAAATAGCGCGAGGGCCACCTCATCCCCGATAGGCGAAGAAAAACAATCGTAACAAAAGGCAAAAGTAAATAATTACTAAATGGCAGAGAGAGAGAGAGAGTGAACGGAAGACACGGATATCCCATAAAGTCGGAATTCTCACAAATAAACAGATAATTTCCTCCTAAGAGCATCCCATGCATTCTAATCCTCGGTCATTAATTTCTCTTCCCAGACTACACTTACAACGCCTTGAGAGTGTGGGAAAACAATTAATAAATCAGTAATTAAAATGATGAGTAAGAAAAAAAAATATGTATATAATTAAAAATATGGCTTATTGTACTCGAAGTCATTACTGAGTCCGACAAATGCCACCCACTAAGCTCTAAGTCAGAGCCACGCGGGGAGTCCGAACGCTACCAAAATGAAGATTGCATTGGAATGATTAATCTGATGATGATGATGGTGAAAATAATGCTTATGATGATGCAATGGAAACTGAAAGAATATGAGATAACAGCTGTGATAATGATTACTCTCAGAATGTGATGATGATGATGGAGACGAAGATGATAATGATAATTAATATAATAAGTGAATATAACTGCGTTAGTGCTACGGAGTCCAAACATTGATGAATTATATAAAGGAAATGACGGATAAGACAAAACCTTATAATAATAATAATAATAATAATAATAATAATAATAATAATAATAATAATAATAATAACCATGAAAGAGAGCGCAATAACTGATAGTTTTAAAATAAAAAAATAACCACAAAACAAACTATGCGTAACAAAAACAATAATAATAATAATAATAATAATAATAATAATAATAACAATACTAATAATAATAATAATAATGAAAATCAATTTACATATTAGAAGAGTGATGTGGCGACAGGGGGAGTTCTAGCCATGTTCAAACAATGTATCATCATGTAACTATTGTTTGCGCTATTAGCCTCGCCTGCGCACAATGACATTTCCGTCTGGAGAAAGAAGCAGTGATACTAGTAGTCATAAACTCATAAAGATTCCACGTAGAAGTTACATATGACAATCTGGCGAATTTCCGCTAGATTTAGCGGACTGAAAAAAATCTAACAGAAAAATTTGTACAAATTATTCCTTTCCACTGTAGTAAAAAAAAGAATTAATAACTTGTTTTAAAAGTCAATATTGCGAAGCTTGGCGGTTTGTTTATAAGATATAACGGACAGACCAGAAATCTAGCAGTTTAAGAACAAATCTAGCGGGTAAATAATAGAATTTACTAGCTATCAAAGCAGTCATAAACTCTTAATGACTAAAGAAGTTAAGTGCTGTCACAATGTGGTGGATTTTCTGTTAGACGTAGAGGAGTGAGTAAAAATATATCATAGAAATATACAAATTACTAAGTATTATGACTATGTAGAAGCCAGTGTTGCCAATTTGGTGCGCTATCCGCTAGTTCTAGTGGAATGAGCAGAAATCTGGCAGAAAAAATTTTAAGATTTACTCGCTGTCGTCTTAGTTAATGTGGGAAGCATTGGGTTTGTGGTCAAGTGCTCAATTCGATCCCACTGCAGGGCGTTAGGAAGAGCATCCAGCCTTAATTCCTAATACAACGTGTCTGTTGTCACCCCATTCGAATGAGCTAAAAGTAACACACCAAACGATGCACTGTATCATTAAAATTATAATTTATAATGACTCTACCGATATTTTTCTGCTAAACTTAACTGAGTAGCAATGTATGGAGTGAGGGGAACCATACAATATGTTACATAAAATTGCATTAACGAACTCATGGCGACTCTCTGAAGAAGTCAGTACCAGTACGTTGGAGTTTCCGCTAGATCTAGCGGTTTGAGCAGAAACTTAGCAGGGATAAAATATTACCTATGCTCTATTAGCTGAAGGGTCTTGTAGACTTAAATAAGATTGACAAGGACAGTTCGATGTTAAGTCTTCCTTCAGTTACGGTTCTCTCTCTATGCTTACATCAACACCGAATAGTCGTGGATATTCGTTACATATTTCTTATTATCCCTTCACATCTGATAAGTCACAATACTCCCCAGCTCTGTTTCTCTTTTGGTTTCTTCGAGCCCAGGCCAGATTCATTACCTCAAAAGCAGTCTGTAGAAATCCGTATTGTAAAACTGGTGGAAATTTAGCTAGATCTAGTGAATTACGAGGGAAAAAGCTAGAGCGAAAATTTTATACTTCGGCAAGATTTCTTAAAACAGTGTAAACCTAGGATACCATAGTGTTAGTTAGGTAGACACACACAAATGGATTTCATAAACGCATCTGACGCGGCTGTGTATGGCTAGGATCCCGTACGGAATCCTAGCCAAACACAGAACCGCGTCAGATGCGTTTATGAAATCAATTTGTGTGTGTCTACCTAACTAACAATACGGTACCCTAGGTTTACACTGTTTAATAAATCGGGCCTTTAACCCTTCAATCGCAGTCATAAACTCAAAAAGCTTTGTTCGATTGGTGGATATCTGGTTACATTAGGTGAACTGACCAGAATGTCTAACGGGGGAAAATATTATACCATCTTCACCCTACCAAAAGGGTTTTTATGTTCAGCCAACTGGAAAATTGCATATTTGCTCCATATCTACCTAACTTTGAAGTCAGTCTAGCGGATTCTTGAATGATTCTTCAGAAAACATAAATTTTTTCCCCTCCAAACTTCTACTTCCTGTTTCCATTCATGTTTTAAGGTCAATATTATACTAATGTTGTGATAATCATATTATTTACAATTGTGTTTACACTATTCACCAACTTCATATATGTTACCTCCTCTGGACTGTTAATAATATAATTACAGCTACAAATAAAAATAATAATAATAATAATAATAATAATAATAATAATAATAATTTCTCTCTCTCTCTCTATCTATCTATCTATCTATCTATCTATCTATCAAGCTATATATATATATATATATATATATATATATATATATATATATATATATATATATATATATATATATATATATCAAGGAGGAAGGAACATGTTGAACACCATATCTGGCAAGAGACCTCAACCTCTTCAACAGCGGCATCTGAAGCATGATGTCATGGAGTTTGTGAAATACATACATTCCTCTTTGATGCTGAATGATTATGTAAAGTACCTAGAAATATTCCTTTTAATATATATATATATATATATATATATATATATATATATATATATATATATATATATATATATATATATAAAGGATGAGGGATCATAAATACTAAGAGCCACCCAAACCCACCAGAATCTTTTCTTTGGCGTCCTGCAGGGGGTACGCAGGAGTCCTTCGTCAGGTTGTGGTATTAATCCCTTTGCATAGTACATTACAAGTGATTTGTTATCGGTATGGCTTGACCTTTGCTCAGGCCCCAGCAGGGAGTCCCTTTGCCAAAGCCTCTTACTCCTTCCAATGACTTTATCTGAATGATAACCAAACCCATTCGGGAAGGGAAAAGTTTTTTTTTTAATTTTTTCTATTTCTTTTATCCAGATGAAAGCTTTATCTTCTTCTCTTCTCTTTCTTCTTCTTCTTCTTCTTCTTCTTCTTCTTCTTCTTCTTCTTATTATTATTATTATTATTATTATTATTATTATTATTATTATTATTATCATTATTACGAAATTAAATCATTTAATGAAAGCTTACCAAATTCCTAGTTGTAGACTATAGTATTTTCCTCTCTCTCTCTCTCTCTCTCTCTCTCTCTCTCAAAGCAACAATCTCACTGAACTTTTTTTGGTATTTTATATCACTATCAGCCCATTTTGGGGGTGGCGACAGACTGCTTGACACTGGGAAATTGAGGTCGGATGCACTTCTTATCGCTCCTCTCAGGATTCGAAACGAGTCCGTCTCCTCCCGAGTTGAGCTGTCCCGGGCCATTGCATCAAACATATTATAAAACTTGTAATACCCAGAAATCACCGATACAGTTGTCATCGATTAAAGGCTCTTTTACACACCCTAAGGGAGGTTTACACGGTCAAACGGTTCGTCGAACGTGGTTCGAACCGCGTTCGACGAACCGTTTGACCGTGTAAACCCCTCTTAAAAGATGGAGATGGGGTCGGGGGGGAGGAGGGAGAGTGCATCAAGGAAGACATATGGCGGAAGTAGACCAAGGGGGGGAAAAAGGGAGATGGAGGGGGGAGACAAGGATGAGAAGGGAGGGCAGGGGGGGGGAGGAATACGAAAGAGAACTGATAAAGGCGACGAGGAAGACAGGACGAGAGCTCCTTTTGCGTATGATTAGCGCAGCTCGAGCGCAGCCAAGCGATGAGAGAGCGATAAGGGAGTGTCGAAATGAAAATAATACACGAAAAAAATAAACTATATACTTAACAAAGCAAAAGGTGGAACGATTAGACGGCGAAATAGTAAAATAATAATAAAGCCGAAGAAGATATATTAACAGTCTTTGATACATATATAAATAAAACTTTAATGAGTAATTGGTTTGCTTTATCTTAATGTGTGTGTGTGTGTGTGTGTGTGTGAGAGAGAGAGAGAGAGAGAGAGAGAGAGAGAGAGAGAGAGAGAGAGAGAGAGAGAGAGAGAGAGAGAGAGAGAGAGAGAGAGAGAGAGAGAGAGAGAGAGAGAGAGAGATGAAGGGAAATGAGTGCATGATAGAATTGCGTCTCAACTTAGATCTGGCAGAGGTTAGATCTACCTCCTGATAGTAAGCTTTAGCTATTCTCTTAATAATAATGACCACCAGAGACCGGTTCTCTCTCTCTCTCTCTCTCTCTCTCTCTCTCTCTCTCTCTCTCTCTCTCTCTCTCTCTCTCTCTCAAATTAAAACTATAAAAGCTAACTACCATCAATTTCTCGCAATATTTATTCTATAAAAACATAACTTTTGATATTCGATGGTGATTATTATAATATTAAATACAATTAGTGACTGGCTACTAATTATTAAATCTTGTTAATTATAAGAACAAAGATCTTCCTTCATTTGGAATATTTTGATAATATTCTGCGTGAAATAATCGATACTAACCATTAGTTATATCAGAATGAGCCATTTTTTTATATATATTCGTAATATCTAAAAGAATTTACTAATTGGTGACAAAATTTTCGGTGTAAAAAATCAATTGAGGGATTTACCATCAAACTCTTATGTCTACCTTGTCCTTAGGCTGCTACTTTTTTGTTTTAAGTTTTTTAGTGCCCGGGCCCAATGAGGACAGTTTTCTTGCCTATCCCGATTTCACAGTAATAGGGGAAAAAAAGATTCCTAGGGGAAAAACATGCCTCTTTATATGTAACGGAAATAAGTATCAAAACCGATCACTATATATGGGGGAAAATTATTGTTTAAGAGAATTGAAAAAGTGAAATTTACAATATACTTTCCCCGACTGAAGGGATTCGTCAAAC
>JAXCGZ010009023.1:0-15004 GCA_037179515.1 Halocaridina rubra
GGATTTTACCAAGTCACTGCAAGGAAGACCTTCTCCCACAGTGGGGCTAGGCCACAGGGAACCGGAAGCAATTATGGTAAGGTTGAAGTCATGCCTTCAAGGCAGTGAAAAAATGCTAAGTCTCTGCACAGAAAGTGTCTGTATGTATGTGAAGAAATTCCTCGAGTATCTATGGCTGTTTACAACTTGTCTACAGTGTCTATGGCTGTTTACAACTTGTTTCTTAGGCTGTCAACAGCTTCCTTAGATAAATACACTTCCTCCAACTTTTTTCTATTGATAAAATTCAATTTTATTTTTTCCAATGTCAAAGTGGCTATATGTATTCGATTGCTATACGGTATATTGGAAAAATATAAGGTCATATATTATGATGTTTAAAAAATCTAATGTTCTTTTCTCTTACCTGGTTGATGTGATAACACAGAATAAACCAGAGTTTAGATGAACTTATTCTCATCAGTGTCTATTGAGCTCTGTACGAATCAAGAATCATAGTTCTTTCTCTTGAATATAATTTCTTTTCTGTTCCAAGATCAGCTTGATATATATCATCTATCAGAGAACAGAAGAATTCAGGTGATCATTTTCTAATCCACGTCTATTTAACGCTTAAAGACGATAACCATTTTCTAAATAATTAATGTTATTCTTCCCATTGGCTGTTACTATGCCAACAGAAAGCAAAATAATCTAAACTGAGCATCTGCAAATGGTTACTTGCTCCTTAGACATCTATAATGGTTAAATAAAGTGTAAATAGCGCCATGTGCACATTTATGGATTCTCAAGTGTGTTGTAGGTTCGAATCCTGGTTAGACGGCAGAAATGTTTTATGCATTCAGATATGATAAATTAGTATTTAACCAGTGCACACACACACACACACACATACTAGTTTTATAGTGCACATTTGCGCTTTTAACCCTTTATAATGCAAGTGGGTCCACATTACTTAACCACACATACGTAAGTTGCACTCAATTATGTATGTCTTCCTTCTATGTAAATGGGGCCCCTATATGAGAGGTTGTGCAACTTAATTATGTGCCTTTTGCCCATTTGTCCTTGGTACTTCATGCCTCATTGCCCTATGGGGCAATCCTTTATGTAATGAACAGTACTACCAACATAGTGAATAAGTAGCTTTTGTCTTCAGCTCTTCTTCTCATCTTTGTAATGGTTTTCAAGGTCGTACTGGTTTTCAAGGTCGTACGAGTGGTTGTCGTCTTTTGCAAGGCGTTTGCTGGCTATGTACCAGTTAAGTAGGGCCTGTTGATCTGCATAAGCTTGCTCGGTTTTGATTCTTTTAAATGCAGGTTTTTGGTGTGATGCTTTGCTGAACTATTTTTTTTTTATATTGTCTAAGGTATATGCCGGTAGGTTGGTTCATGGCATCATCCGCCCGTTGCGATACTACATCTGTAGGGTCTTTTGGACTTACGTAAGACTGTCCTGGACAATTCGGTGTTTTCTCTTCCTTCTATCACGGCTCTTTTTCTATGCCTACATCATAACCGAATATTCTTGGACATTTGTTACACATATCTTATTACCCCTTCACATCTGACAAGTCACAACTCTCCCCATCTCTGTTTCTCTATACTTTTTTGTTTTCTTCGTGTCCAACCCCGATGTGAGCATTTTTTTTTCTTTCTTTCCGTCCTGGTGTCACAATCATGAAAATATATATGCCCATGAAATTGCATTGTTTGTGTTTTTAAATGCAGTTTTTGAGAATGAGGCTCCGCAAGATTTTTTTGTTTGTTTGCTGTATTTGCTGGTTATTTACCAATGAATTATATTTTATTTGCGTGATATTGCATTGTTTTCGTCGTGTTTTTAAATACAGTCTTTGGCCCGATTTCTTAAACTGTAAACCTAGAATACCATATTGTTAGTTAGCTAGACACACACAAATGGATTTCATAAACGCATCTGACGCGGTTCTGTGTATGGCTAGGATCCCGTACGAGATTCTAGCCATACAGAGAACTGCGTCAGATGCGTTTATGAAATCCATTTGTGTGTGTATAGCTAACTAACAATATGGTATTCTAGGTTTACACTGTTTAAGAAATCGGGCCTAGAGTCAAGTCGTAGGGTTGGCAATTTTTTTTTTTCTAAGATATATTCAGGTTGCTTGCCAACGAAATGTTCTCATTTACTCTGCCACCCCGCACCCCTAATTAAAAGGAGGGTTGTATTTTTTCTATATAAATAGATTGGTCGATAGATAAGTGGATAAATAGATGTATAGATAGCCTTTTTGGCAGGTTGGTATACGAAGGGGATTTGGCGGGAAAATTCCATAGACCCTTAAAATGTGTGCACTGAGATCGCCACCGCTTACCAAGGGGATATGGCGGGAAAATTCCATAGACCCTCAGAATGTTCCTTAAGGGGGGTTTACACGGTCAAACGGTTCGTCGAACGCGGTTCGACAGACAAGTGTTTGAAATGATGTTCGAACGTTTGAAGTGATGTTCGAACGTGTGAACGGGGTATTTGGTTGTTGAACACGGAGCGTGTTCGACAACCAAATACCCCGTTTACACGTTCGAACATCACTTCAAACACTTGTCTGTCTAACCGCGTTCGATGAACCGTTTGACCGTGTAAACCGCCCTTTAGAATGTGTGCATTGAGATCGCCACCTCTTGTATAGTGGGGATTATGGCTCCTTTATAATAGACAGAGAGGTAGGATCACTTTTAGGTTTATTGAGAATTTAGGCTTTTAACTCTACAGCTTTGGTAGATGACCTTTCGACTCTACCTTGCTTGACCTTTCCAGACCTGATGTTTTTATTTGAGAAGTCGCACATGGTGTTTTATTTACTTTTTTCCGATTTTATACTTAATGGGTTCTTTCTTCTATAGATTTAAAGTGATCTTTTAATTTGAGAAGTTATTTGATTGGTCTTTAAAAATCCTAAAGATTTCTTTATATACGAGTTGAACCGACCTATTCATGTGGATAGTTATATGAAGGATTTTTTAGTAAGCCTAAAGTTTTTTTTTTTAATAACTAATTTTTTTAAATTTAAAAGTCATCTGGAGGGCTTTTTAAAATCCTAGTTGATTTTTAAAGATTTAAACTGATCTTTATATTCCAGAAGTCATCTGAAGAGCTCTTGGTAAGCCTAACTTTGTTTTTTTCATATTTTCATATTAGACTTAATAGAGGGGCTTATATAACCTTAACAAGATTTCTATTGATTTTGTTTATTTTTAAAGATTCTCAGTTCCCTCGATCCGCCCCATTTAGTCTTCTTTTATGCCACCCAGGGGAACATTGAGGTGGTATTCAAGTTCCCCTCCATAGAAAGGAGCAACTCAGAGATCTGTGTTATTTTTACAAAGGTTATTATTCTATTTCATAAGGTTATTTTTTACAAAGGTTATTGATTTTTTTTAAATGGTGCACGATAGAGGAAATATAATAGTTCTTTGATAATTTTGCTCTATGGAGAAGAAATTTGTTTCGAAAGGAATATATATATATATATATATATATATATATATATATATATATATAATATATATATATATATATATATATATATATAATTTATTTTATTATCTGAAGATGACTGATTATTTTTTTTATTTGATGCACCGGGATGATTATTACTTTGATATTTATAGTTTTTACTCTACAATGGTTATTTTTCATTTGAATGAGGAAAATTTGTTTTATAATTTAACTGGTCATGTTTTCATGTTAAGTTTTATTATTATTTTTTGTTTCTTTAGTTATTAATATATATATATATATATATATATATATATATATATATATATATATATATATATATATATATATATATATATATATATATTATTGTGCTTATTTTGCTGTATTCCCTTTTGGTTTTAGAAATCTTTATTTTATTAGATTTTATTTGTTTCAAAATATTTTCTTTACTGATTTAATATATGTTTTTATTTTTACGGTTAGTGAGTTTGATGCTACAAAACTGGTATTTTTCGTAAATTAAATTATTTATTAATCTCATTATTATTTTTGTTTATTAATATATATATATATATATATATATATATATATATATATATATATATATATATATAAATTTCATGTATATTTTTTTATATTTACACACGCGCGCACACACATACACACACAAATGCATATATATATATATATATATATATATATATATATATATATATAGATAGATAGATAGATAGATAGATAGATAGATAGATAGATAGATAGATAGATAGATAGATAGATAGATAGATAGATAGATAGATAGATAGATAGATAGATAGATAGATAGATAGATAGATAGATAGATAGATAGATAGATAGATAGATAGATAGATAGATAGATAGATAGATAGATAGATAGATAGATAGATAGATAGATAGATAGATGAGATGAGAGTAGATAGATAGATAGGTGTGTGTGTGTGTTATTTAATTCTTATACTTATTGTAACAAATATGAATATGCAACGCAATGATGATTTTCGTGTATCTTTCTGAATATACTGTTTATTTCCATGTTTCTTTATTTACGTGGTATTTACTGGGTTAATGATGTGTGTACTTCATTATTTTATTCAGTTGTTGTTTATTTTATCATTAAATATGCATCTACAGCGAACCTCCTCTTTTAAATGTCCGTGCGAGTATGTGTGCGTATGTTTCATGTGCTAAATTACTTTTGTGTATGTGTGCGTATGTCTCATGTCCTTAATTGCTTTTTGTGTACGCTCAAGAATAATAGTGTACTTACTATCCATAGTCTTTTATTTCTTTGAGATGCGAGCTGAGGATCCTCTGCCTCCCATAGTTCATTTGAGGGTAATTTTGTGATTGTAGTCGATTTCGAATATATATATATATATATATATATATATATATATATATATATATATATATATATATATATATATATATATATATATATATATATATATATATATATATATATATATATATCTATATATATATATATATATATATATATATATATATATATATATATATATATATATATATATATATATCTATATATCTATATATATATATATATATATATATATATATATATATATATATATCCTGATTACCTTCGAGTATATTTATCTACTACTCATTTTCAGATGAGTAGTAGAAAAATATACTCGAAAGTACTAAGGAATATATATATATATATATATATATATATATATATATATATATATATATATATATATATATATATATATATATATATATATATATATATATATAGATATATATATATAGATATATATATAGATATATATATAGATATATATATAGATATATATATAGATAGATATATAGATAGATATATATATATATATATATATATATATAGATAGATAGATAGATAGATAGATAGATAGATAGATAGATAGATAGATAGATAGATAGATAGATAGATAGATAGATAGATAGATAGATAGATAGATAGATAGATAGATAGATAGATAGATAGATAGATAGATAGATAGATAGATAGATAGATAGATAGATAGATAGATAGATAGATAGATAGATAGATAGATAGATAGATAGATAGATAGATAGATAGATAGATAGATAGATAGATAGATAGATAGATAGATAGATAGATAAATAAATGAATAGACAGATAGTTTGCCGGAAGCGTCCCCAATTTTACTCTATCCCAGTCTATCCTAAGCCAACGGTGTAGCATTACAATATTACAAGTACTTTCACATATTCCCTTTTCACTGTTCTGGAACGTACATACCTGCAAGGCTGTGTGTACTGAAAGTACAAGTAGATATGATTACTGTAATGATGTATACGTTATTACCGTTCTTTATTTTACCTGTACAAAATTACCATCTCTTAATTCCCTGCCCTTTCATTGCAGGTAAGCGTGGGCTGTTCTCTTTACCCGAGAGCAAACTGTTATTTGAGCTAATTGTCCAGAAATGCTCTCTAAGTTCTCTGGCCTTACAGGGCAGGTAAGCGTGCTCCATACTTTTTGGCTGACAGCAAATCATTCCTCGAATGAATAGTTTTCTTCTATCAAGGTCACAATGAATTAGTCCTAGTTCGCATTCCAACCCTGAACCACAAAACTAATAGATTTTTTTATATGTTTTTTTATACGTCTCTTGTTAGGTTTTGACAGCTTAACCCTGATCTGGATATGGTTTTTTGGTTTTATTGATTTGTGGTGATGCGAGTGAAGGTTTCAGTCATATGCAAAAGTTATTTGAGGGCGGGAACTGTTGAGGGTTGTCATGCGTTTGTCTGGTGCGTTTAGGTGTCTCCAAAGAAACTGGTTTGCTTACAGAATTCGATGCTTCTCCACACAGATTCAATCTTGGTGTTGATTTGAAAGTTTAGGGATCTACTCGTATTTCCTACAAACTATTTTTTTCCATATAATTTACAGGACTATTTGCAAAAGGGTCATAAGAACATAAGAATAGAGGACACTGCAACATGCCTACTGGCACACACGAGGCAGCTCCATTTTTGAATTGTATTTTCAGCATGTCTAACCTATTCTATTCTACTCTACTTATTTATTCTATTTTTCTTTTTATGATTTTTCTAATAAGCACTAACCTATTCATACCCACCCTACCTATGTCATATGTCTATCTAATCTACATTTGAAGGTGTCTAGGGTATTGGCATTTACTATCCTACTAGGAAGCTTGTTCCATGCATCAGCTACTCTATTACCAAACCAATTTTTACCAATTTCCCTTCTGAACCTAAATTTATCAAGCTTAAATCCATTATTACGAGTTCTGGTTTGATCATGAATTTTTAAAACTTTATTAATATCTCCCTTGTTAATCCCTTTAAACCATTTATACACTTCAATCATATCCCCCCTAACTCTTCGCCTCTCTAGAGAATGTAGATTAAGTTTTTTTAATCTGTCCTCATATGGTAGATTTCTGATAGTGTATCATCTTGGTCATTCTTCGCTGCACTCTCTCCAAGGATTCAATTTCCATTCTATAATAGGGTGACCAGAATTGCACAGCATAATCTAAATGGGGCCTAACTAATGCAAGATAGAGCTGCAAAATAACTTTTTCCGTCCTATTGCTAACGCTTCTTGAGATAAATCCTAAAATTCTGTTTGCTTTATTTCTGACTGCTGTGCATTGCTCTCTTGGCTTAAGACTACTACTCACAAGAACTCCCAAATCCCTTTCACACTGAGAACTCATGATTTCATGGTTATTTAGCTTATAACTAGTATTGTCTTTTATAGTACCCATTTTAACTACTTTACATTTTTCAACATTAAATTCCATTGCCATTTGTCCGACCATTCAGATAATCTATTTAGATCTTCCTGTAAAGCATGAATGTCTTCTTTTCCATTTATAGTTTTACCTATTTTAGTGTCGTCTGCGAATTTACTTAGGTTACTACTGATATCCGTATCCAGATCATTTAGATATACGATGAATAATAGGGGACCCAGTACCGAGCCTTGTGGTACCCCGCTAGTAACCGAGCCCCACTCTGATTTCTCTCCATTTATGCAAACCCTCTGTTTTCTGTCTTTTAACCATTGATCCATCTGAGAACAGCTCCTCCTATACCATGAGCTTCCAGCTTTTTAACTAATCTTTTGTGAGGAACTCTATCAAAAGCTTTGCTAAAATCTAGATATATTGTATCATATTCTTTGCCACAATCTACTGCCTCGTAAACTTCTGAATAAAAAGACAGTAAGTTTGTAAGGCACGAAAAACCCTTAAGAAACCCGTGTTGTGAAAGTTTTATCAGTCTGTGTAATTCTAGATGTGCCCTTATTTTATTTGCAATTATGGATTCTAGAATCTTACCCACTGTTGACGTTAAACTTACCGGCCTATAATTATTCTTTTTAACTCGTTCTCCTTTTTTAAATATTGGTACCACATCTGCCAATTTCCACTCCATGGGTACCGATCCTAATTTTATTGAATTATTAAATAATGCAGTTAGTGGACAACTAAGCTCTTCCTTGCATTCCTTTAATATTCTAGCATATATTCCATCAGGTCCCGGAGATTTATGAGCCTTTATCTATTTCTTTTATTACCTCCTCTCTCGTAATATTTATTGAACTAAGTATTTTATCGGGACTGTCTCTGTAAATGAATTCTACTTCCGGAATATTTTCCAAGTTTTCATTGGTAAATACAGATAAGAAATAATCATTTAAACATGTACACATCACTTTATCGTCATCTGTGATATGGCCATTGGCTACTTTAATTGGTCCAACTTTTTCCTTAAATTTTGTTTGATAATGTTGATAAAACCCTTTAGGATTTTCTTTAGCTTCTCCTGCTATTCTAACTTCGTATTTTCTTTTCGACCTCTCTATCTTTTTAACTTCCCTGTTTAACTGTATATATTGCTGCCTCACATGCTCTTCACCTCTTTTTAGTTTCCTGTATATTCCTCTTTTAATACCTATAAGATTCTTTATTCTATTGTTCATCCATTTAGGGTCATTTTTTCTTGATCTGCAATGTTTCATGGGAATATAGTCTCTCTGACTATTCTTAAGAGTCATGACCCTTAGGCTTAATCTCCATGGCATATTATCATTTTCTGGTACTTGGTTAGTCTGTAGGAAAACCATTACTTTCATTTCCATAAAAGGGGGATCAGCTGATCCTGTCTGTGCTGTGTGTAGGTAAGAGTAATAAATTGGAACAAGGGTGCTGGTAAAGTGCGACAACTATGAAAGTGACATAATAATAATGCGCTTTATGCAACTAAGGGATTGCTTGCGGAGGACGTGTCCCCATACAGTGTTTCTGAAACGAAAGAAATAGTGCTGGCAAAGAAAGCTTCAAGTTCAATAATAACATGAGTTGGTACCTTTTGAGAATGAAAAAAATAAATCCAGTTGAAAAAATTCATTTGAGTCAACTTTTAAGGTTTTAGTAAACAATGAACAGCGACCCAAGTTAGTATTATAAAGGAAAATAATTGAAGAAAAATATTTCAAGTCTTAGCCTTTGAAGCTTATGTGTGTATAAGTATTAACATTTCTTTGAAGAAAATATCCCTTTATGAGTTGATTGGATTACGGTGATTTGAATTTTTTTTCCCTTTATATATCATATTGGTTTTTAATCACTAAGATTATTAAGGTTATCCGGGCATTTTCTTGACGATTCTTGCATATTTGTACATACAATAATAAGCAAGTTGTGTAGTTGTGTGGAATGTCAGGAATAAAATAGCAAGAAATATATATGAATAAATAAATAAAACGTAAAACGCATTACAACGGCTGTATTCAAATCTACAGTTTGTATCTAAAATCTTTAATGAACCTACACACGCATGTATATATCAGCTTTACTCAATAATCTCAGTGATGGACAAAATTATAAGCGCAGTAAAACATGATAAGTCACTAATTCTAGTACTTATATATAAAAAATCTACAGAAATTTTATAACAAATACTATATCAATTATGAATTGCTTATAAAAATTGAATAATTATATGAAAAATGTAAGAACTCAACATCTGCAGTTCTATTCAAATAATTTAAATATTAGCTAAAAAGTCTTGCAAAAGGCAGCTACAGTAACACTCATATACAACATAACGTGTTGTTTTGAATATAATTATTGTTGTATATGACCTTTTATATACAACATGACGTGTTGTTATTGGTATTAATGGTATAGTATGACCTTTCTTTACCGTTCTCTTATTGTACACTGACCCAATTAATGCTGAAAGGGATTGCCATTGTGGAACTATGGAACAATTGAAGGTTTTCATTCTTCAGTTGCAGACCCTACCATTTATCTTCCAGCATTCCAGGCATTGTTAAGAGTTCCAGTTTTGCCATATAGGCTAATTACCATTAAATGATGGTTAGATTAGTAAAATGAGTTCCAGTTTTGCTATATAAGCTAATTACTGATAAGTGATGGCTAGATTGTTAGAGAGAGAACTGTATATCAGTTTTGTAGGTAATTACAGTTGTCAAAAGATCGTTGACCGATTACAATGTGGATAATATGTCATCCTTCTTACAAGGTAGATTGAGGCAAATTGTGTATGTGTTTAATGATGAGTAATTAGAATTGTACTTGAAATTACAGGGGTCATTAGCATGAACAGCTCAACGGATTAGGTATTCCTTTGATATTCATGTGATTACAGTTGCTATCAAAAGATCTTTGCCCACAAACACTCTGGATGACCCTAGCAGTGTTGTAAGAGGGAAGAGTGGTGACCCTTTCTTCCCAAGCAGCTAAGATGGATGAGTTAGGGTGATATGGCTTTATGTTGATCATTTACACTGTGTGAATTGGCTTTATGTTGATCATTTACACTGTGGATAACCCAATCGGTGTTGTAAGAGGTGAAACTTGAAAGTCTTTATCCCCAAAAGACAAAAATTAATGAGATGGGGTGAAATGGCATCCTGATGTAGGAGAGATGTGCTTTGACTAGGCCAATGTCCTTGTAAGGGGAAATACTACCATTGCATCAGCATGCATTTAAATTACTATTGTACATCTGTTATTTAGCTAATTATCATGAACTGGCTAATTGAGACATGATCATCCTTCATATTTTTATAAATTTTTCATTTTGTTATTTTTGTCGTGATTTATATAAGTTTATGTCAGTCTGTAAGTTACCTGAAATTGTCAGTCAGTTTGTGTCTGTTTTTTACACTGTGATATAACATGTGCCTAACCCAACCTAACCTGATCTTAATCCCAGATTACGTTAAGTTTGGTGAAGTTACGTTAGGTACATGTTACAACAAGTGGAAAATCAGTGAAAATATCAGACAATTTTCAGTTGACTGCTTTTACACCTTGATTTTAATGTGTGCCCAACTTAACCTAACTTCATTCTCAGATTAGATTAGGTTAGGTTAGGCATATGTTAGTCAATGTACGAAATCAGGTACTTACAGCTTGACTGGTTTTGCACATAGACTAACATGTATCTAACCAAGCATAACCTGGAAGTTATGTGAATTAGGTTAGGTCAAGTTAAATTAGGTTAGGTTAGGTTAGGATAGATAAGGCACATGTAAAAGTGTGTGTAAAATTAGGCTCATTACAAATTGACTGATTTTAAACGTTGCTTTTACATATTATTCCTCGTTTTACGTATCACTGTTAGTCTCCATGGTGGGGGTGTACACATGGGGCAGGGGGATTATGGCTGGATGCCCTTCCTAAAGCCCCACGGTGGGCTCACTCGCTGGCTATTCTTGTTTGGTTTTATACTGTAGACTGTTATGTACTCGCTCTCGCACTTTCACCTGTTATGTACTCGCGCTCGCACTTTCACTCTGTTATGCATATTTGTTCTTCACCTTGTTCTTCTTTTCTTCATTTCCGTTTCTTCGCCTTTTTCTTCCTCATATTTTCCTTTTTTCGGCTCTTCTCCTTTTTCTTCCTCATATTTTCCTTTTTCTTTTTCGGTTTCTTCTCCTTTTTAAGTCTTATTTCTTCTTCACTTTAATTATGTCTTATCTTTTCTCCTTCTTTTTCTGATCTCTTCTCTTTCGTTCTTCGCTTCAACTTTTTTTCATTCTTTTTCCAACTCATTTATTTTTGTTTGGACTTTTCTCCTTTTTATATATTTTTTATTTCATTAATCGTTTGATCATGCCATATTTTTTTGTGCTTCTTTTTACCTTTTCTTCTATTACCCATCTTTTATATCTCCTTTTCTTCTCTTTTCTTTTCTTATTTTCTTTCTCTTTTTCTCTTATCTCTTCATCTTTGTTGTTGATATTTTATCCTTTTTCTTATTTCAGCTCGTTTTCCCTTTTCTTCTCCTAACTCTTCTCTTTTATTCTGCTTTTTCTACTTGTCTTCTCTTTCATTCTCCCCTTCCTTTTGCTACTTTTTCTTCTCCTCTTCCTTTTAATCTTCCTTCTCCTCCTTTTCCTTTTTTTTCTCTCATTCTCAATTTTTGTTTTTGTTTTTGTTTGATATTAATTTATTATATGATTGTCTAAAATTCCTTGTAATTTCCTCTCTATGGCGAACGGAAATCTGGAAATGGTGCTTCAGTTTCCAGCTCTAGGATTAAGAGACAAAAAGCCAATTGTTCTCTCTCTCTCTCTCTCTCTCTCTCTCTCTCTCTCTCTCTCTCTCTCTCTCTCTCTCTCTCTCTCTCTCTCTCTCTCTCTCTCTCTCTCTCTCTCTCTCATTACCTTATTTACTCCCCTTCACTTACCACAGCACAAAGCCTTGTTGACAGTTTTATTTTTTTATTTTTTGCTTAGATTTACCCAATAAATCGCAATTTTAGGTTACGCAAAACTTGCGCAGTTAACTGCTGCGCAGATGATCATTCGTCCAATTAATTCTCTCTCTCTCTCTCTCTCTCTCTCTCTCTCTCTCTCTCTCTCTCTCTCTCTCTCTCTCTCTCTCTCTCTCTATATATATATATATATATATATATATATATATATATATATATATATATATATATATATATATATATATATATATATATATATATATATATATATATATATATTCATAACTATTTTATCATATTCATTGCATTTCTCTCTCTCTCTCTCTCTCTCTCTCTCTCTCTCTCTCTCTCTCTCTCTCTCTCTCTCTCTCTCTCTCTCTCTCTCTCTCTCTCTCTCTCTAACTTTGAAGCACACACTACCCTTTAAGAGGCTAGTTAAAAACAGTTATCCCTTATAAATGTGTGAAAACTGTAGAAAAAGAACCTGATCTTCAAGCTCTTGTGTAATATATTTTTTTGTGTATATTCATGCGTTTGTGTGTGCGTGTTTGTTTATAACTTTGTTACACAGTTATGCAAAGACATAGTCCTCCTCATCAGGACGGTGGCTGAGTCAAAGCAAAATGCTTGACTCTTTGTGCGAGGAAAATACGTGCGAGCGGATTCTCAGTCTCCTTTACTCCGTATCATTAAGTTGACTTTTAAAGCACGCAGGGGAATACATGGATAGTATTTTTGCCCCCTCTCTTGGGTTTATATTTCCTGTTAATATTTTCTTGAATTCTTATTTTTTTTTAAGGAATTTTACTTTTTCAATGCATATATGACTATGGTCGGAGACAAAAAAAAAATATTGATATTTTTGTGTTTGCGTATATATGTGTATGTATGCATGTATGTATTTATGTATATATGTATGCATTCATGTATGTATATATGTATGTTCCTAAAACAAGCCATACTGTGGTTATACTCTTTAGAGTTTAGATTTTCTCAAAACCACAAGTTTCCTTAAAATTTAAGGACCTCCTAACTCATTCTCATTTTTATTTATAACTTTTTGTGATTTTCATGGTTATTATCATTAAGGCTCAAATGCACATAGGATGAAGGCTGAAGTACGTTTTTTTTTTCAGCATATTTTCCACTCTGGCACCTGTCCTTCAAATAGTCATGGTTGAGGAAGTGTGAGAGGGAAGAGTAGAGAGTTGATTTACCTGCGAAGACGATCCAGAAATAGGTCATTTATCTCCTCCATTTCCTTTGTTGTCCAGTCGTAATGGTTGAATAAGTGTGAGAGGGAAAAACGATGCTGGAAGAGTCATTTATTCATGCCATTGAACCTCCATATCCCTTGTTGCACTTAATATATCTGCTGGGTTGGCAGGGCTTAGGAGGTAACAGACGCCATTACCCTGTTCCACGGCCCTGGATATGCTTAAAAGAAAATTGAAGTGTGGTGAGGCGCTTCAGAAGTGCTGCATTTGTCATCAGTGTCCATCCCGTTTCAGTTGGACTTGCTCATTATATCTGCTGAGTTGGCACGGTTTAGGACACGACACAGCAAGCGCCACTATTGTCCCTTCTTACATCCTCAAAATGACTGTGAAAATTCCACTTTCTAGCCATAGAATGAGATGGGTTCGAAATCGGGTCTCTCTCTCTCTCTCCTCTCTCTCTCTCTCTCTCCTCTCTCTCTCTCTCTCTCTCTCTCTCTCTCTCTCCTCTCTCTTCTCTCTCTCTCTCTCTCCTCTCTCCTCTCTCTCTCTCTCTCTCTCTCTCTCAAGCTACGTAGGTAGCTGTGGTTGACTTTGTGGTAGCTAGAACAGGTACCAAACCTAGATTATTGTTACACTTATGCAGGCTCGAGACTTGGGGGTGTTGATTGGGGGGACAAGAACCAAGTAGATAAAAAAGGTAGCACTTGGTTTTGGAGAGGGGGAGGGAAGGAGATGCTAAGGGAGAGCTCAACTCCCCTGCAAGGTGACCCACATGTCTATGAGGACTCTTGCTACATCTCAAGAGAGAAATTGAGTGAAATTTAGAGAAATTATTGTATTTATACCTTGGGCTTTGACTCAGCTATCCCACTTATATCCAAGATCTTTTGTGATGCTAGGCCTGATATAGATTTAGCTATCAGAGTAGATAAATATGGTGGCTGTTTATATGCTGCAATTAGAAATATGAATGAGATATCTTTAGTCCAAAGAAATATATATATATATATATATATATATATATATATATATATATATATATATATATATATATATATATATATATATATATATATATATATAACCAATAAGCACATTACATATGTGACAACATGAATCATTTTTACCCCGACCGGGACTCGAACCTAGGACTTATAATTACTAAGTCAAGGCGCTACCACTACGGCCACAGAAGGTTAAAAGGAATCCAACCTTATAGCTTATATCTGCTATACTTAGGAATGAATGCATTCTAACTGAATGCCACTATGTTCATATTACAGATTCCCAACCTCACTCGTGGCTTCATTTAGCATTTAATTCAATTCCCAATCTCATTTGGGCATAAGTCCTAGGTTCGAGTCCCGGTCGGGGTAAAAAATTATTCATGTTTTCACATATGTAATGGCTTATTGGTTATTTCCATGCCCGAATGAGATTGGAATGAATTAAATGCTAAAATGAAGCCACGAGTGAGGTTGGGGAATCTGTAATATGAACATAGTGGCATTCAG
>JAXCGZ010009024.1:7500-10000 GCA_037179515.1 Halocaridina rubra
ATGTGAAAACATGAATCATTTTTTTACCCCGACCGGGACTCGAACCTAGGACTTATGATTACTAAGTCAAGGCGCTACCACTACACCACAGAAGGTTAAAAGGAACCCAACCTTATAGCTTATATCTGCTATATATAGGAATGAACGCATTCTAACTGAATGCCACTATGTTCATATTACAGATTCCCCAACCTCACTCGTGGCTTCATTTTAGCATTTAATTCAATTCCCAATCTCATTCGGGCATGAAATATCAAATAAGCACATTATATATGTGAAAACATGAATAATTTTTTACCCCGACCGGGACTCGAACCTAGGACTTATGATTAGTGGTAGCGCCTTGACTTAGTAATCATAAGTCCTAGGTTCGAGTCCCGGTCGGGGTAAAAAATTATTCATGTTTTCACATATATAATGTGCTTATTTGATATTTCCTGCCCGAATGAGATTGGGAATTGAATTAAATGCTAAAACGAAGCCACGAGTGAGGTTGGGGAATCTGTAATATGAACATAGTGGCATTCAGTTAAAATGCGTTCATTCCTATGTATAGCAGATATAAGCTATAAGGTTGGATTCCTTTTAACCTTCTGTGGTGTAGTGGTAGCGCCTTGACTTAGTAATCATAAGTCCTAGGTTCGAGTCCCGGTCGGGGTAAAAAATTATTCATGTTTTCACATATGTAATGTGCTTATTTGATATTTCATGCCCGAATGAGATTGGGAATTGAATTAAATGCTAAAACGAAGCCACGAGTGAGGTTGGGGAATCTGTAATATGAACATAGTGGCATTCAGTTAGAATGCGTTCATTCCTATGTATAGCAGATATAAGCTATAAGGTTGGATTCCTTTTAACCTTCTGTGGTGTAGTGGTAGCGCCTTGACTTAGTAATCATAAGTCCTAGGTTCGAGTCCCGGTCGGGGTAAAAAATTATTCATGTTTTCACATATGTAATGTGCTTATTTGATATTTCATGCCCGAATGAGATTGGGAATTGAATTAAATGCTAAAATGAAGCCACGAGTGAGGTTGGGGAATCTGTAATATGAACATAGTGGCATTCAGTTAGAATGCGTTCATTCCTATGTATAGCAGATATAAGCTATAAGGTTGGATTCCTTTTAACCTTCTGTGGTGTAGTGGTAGCGCCTTGACTTAGTAATCATAAGTCCTAGGTTCGAGTCCCGGTCGGGGTAAAAAATTATTCATGTTTTCACATATGTAATGTGCTTATTTGATATTTCATGCCCGAATGAGATTGGGAATTGAATTAAATGCTAAAATGAAGCCACGAGTGAGGTTGGGGAATCTGTAATATGAACATAGTGGCATTCAGTTAGAATGCGTTCATTCCTATGTATAGCAGATATAAGCTATAAGGTTGGATTCCTTTTAACCTTCTGTGGTGTAGTGGTAGCGCCTTGACTTAGTAATCATAAGTCCTAGGTTCGAGTCCCGGTCGGGGTAAAAAATGATTCATGTTTTCACATATGTAATGTGCTTATTTGATATTTCATGGCCCGAATGAGATTGGGAATTGAATTAAATGCTAAAATGAAGCCACGAGTGAGGTTGGGGAATCTGTAATATGAACATAGTGGCATTCAGTTAGAATGCGTTCATTCCTAAGTATAGCAGATATAAGCTATAAGGTTGGATTCCTTTTAACCTTCTGTGGTGTAGTGGTAGCGCCTTGACTTAGTAATCATAAGTCCTAGGTTCGAGTCCGGTCGGGGTAAAAAATGATTCATGTTTTCACATATGTAATGTGCTTATTTGATATTTCATGGCCCGAATGAGATTGGGAATTGAATTAAATGCTAAAATGAAGCCACGAGTGAGGTTGGGGAATCTGTAATATGAACATAGTGGCATTCAGTTAGAATGCGTTCATTCCTAAGTATAGCAGATATAAGCTATAAGGTTGGATTCCTTTTAACCTTCTGTGGTGTAGTGGTAGCGCCTTGACTTAGTAATCATAAGTCCTAGGTTCGAGTCCCGGTCGGGGTAAAAAAATGATTCATGTTTTCACATATGTAATGTGCTTATTTGATATTTCATGGCCCGAATGAGATTGGGAATTGAATTAAATGCTAAAATGAAGCCACGAGTGAGGTTGGGGAATCTGTAATATGAACATAGTGGCATTCAGTTAGAATGCGTTCATTCCTAAGTATAGCAGATATAAGCTATAAGGTTGGATTCCTTTTAACCTTCTGTGGTGTAGTGGTAGCGCCTTGACTTAGTAATCATAAGTCCTAGGTTCGAGTCCCGGTCGGGGTAAAAAATGATTCATGTTTTCACATATGTAATGTGCTTATTTGATATTTCATGGCCCGAATGAGATTGGGAATTGAATTAAATGCTAAAATGAAGCCACGAGTGAGGTTGGGGAATCTGTAATATGAACATAGTGGCATTCAGTTAGAATGCGTTCATTCCTAAGTATAGCAGATATAAGCTATAAGGTTGGATTCCTTTTAACCTTCTGTGG
>JAXCGZ010009025.1:0-14947 GCA_037179515.1 Halocaridina rubra
TATCAGCTGTAATTTACAGGTTAAGGAATTAACTTTGGCATGTGAGATTCCAGTGTGGTAATCTACAAAATTTCGTGTGACTGGGAATGGAATCTGAGAATAGAAATCCATAAGATTTATCCAGTAACGAATGTAACTAATTCTCGAAAATAAACCAATTTGCTTGACCCACGAGCTTTACCATACACTATCCCTCACCTTGTTGTGCTAGATGAATTCCTTGTTGTGCTAGATGAATTCCTGTGAAGATGCCACGTAATTGGAATTTGAAAATAAACTTGGACTACCCAGGCGAGATGTTGCCTCTGGGCAGTCTCGGCGCCAAAAGAGCGCGTCTCCTTGTTGTGCTTCGTGACGTCATCTGTAGGAGACATTCCTAGAGCAGTAATTGGCTCTGATTTCATTTTAAGGACTATTTTAGTGGTGGTCCCTGGCAGGCAATTATAGCAGAGATGCAAGGGAGAGACAGTATTTTTAGGTGCAACAAGTGGAAGCAAATAAAATAAAACGAGAATAATAATGAAAAGTTAGGTTACTGGTTATTCTTTTCTTAATTTTCTTGGCTCGTTACAGACAGAAAAATAGGAGCAGCCTTTATATTGGGGCTATACTTCTACACGTACAAGAAGAGTAAATAAGCTATAAGCAAAAATACAAATTGCAAATAATCATAATCTGCGAAAGTCAAGAAGTGGGAATTAATTTTTTTAGTTAGAAAATAACAGTTATATTAAAGGGAATTATTTTAATTTTGTTTAGTTAGAAAATAACAGTTATGTTACTAATTTATTTAATAAGGCATCTAACAGCCTCTGTTGACATTGAGCGAAACACTCTGTCACATATATGACCTACCAGAGTCTGTAAATTCATTCATGAATATGTTTGCAGATGATGCAAAGATTGTGAAGAAAGTAAAAAACGAGAACAATGGTAGAGAACTTCAGGAGGATCTAAATAATCTGCATGAGTGGTCAGCAAAGTGGCTAATGAAATTCAATACTTCAAAATGTAAGGTAATGAGAATGGGTACAAGTGCAAGAAGGCCCAAGCTTGACTACTCGGTGGCTGGAGTACAACTTCAAGAGACAGAAAATGAGAGAGATCTAGGAGTAAACATACTGGCAGATTTGTCTCCAGAAATACATATAAATGGCATAGTAAGGGCAGCATATGCATTCTTATCAAATGTAAGGGTAGCCTTCGGGTGCATGGACAAGGAAATGTTCAGAAATATTTATGTAACCTATGTGAGGCCAAAACTCGAATATGCAGCCCCCTTTTGGAATCTGCACTTGAAAAAGCACATAGCTAATCTTGAAAAAGTTCAAAGACATGCCACGAAACTGGTGCCAGAAATACGCAATCTCAGTTTGATATGGCTGGCTCTAGAACTAGAGGACATAGTTTGAAGCTTGGTAAGAAAACTTCTTTGCAGGATGTAAGGAAATACTTTTTCAGTGTGAGAGTAGTTGATAATTGGAATTCGCTAAGCGAGGAGGTAGTTAATGCTATCTCAATCCATAGTTTTAAGGACAGGTATGTGTGACAGAGTGTTTCGCTCAATGTCAACAGAGGCTGTTAGATACCTTATTAAATACAATGAGTAACATAACTGTTATTTTCTAACTAAAAAAATTAATTCCCACTTCTTGACTTTTGAGATTATGATTATTTGCAATTTGTATTTTTGCTTATAGCTAATTTTAAATAGCTTAGTTACTCTTCCTGTACGTGTAGAAGTATAGCCCCAATATAAAGGCTGCCCCTATTTTTCTGCCTGCTCAGGGCCAAGAAAAATTATAAAGAAGAAGAACCAGTAACTGAACTTTTCATTAATATTCTCGTTTTATTTTATTTGCTTCCACTTGTTGCACCTAAAAATACTGTCCCTCCCTTGCATCTCTGCTATAATTGCCTGCCAGGGACCACCACTAAAATAAAAATTAAAATGAAATCAGAACCAATTACTGCTCTGAGAATGTCTCCTACAGATGACGTCACGAAGCCCCACGAGGAGACGCTCTCTTTTAGCGCCAAGACTTCCCAGAGGCAACATCTCGCCTGGGTAGTCTAAGTTTATTTAAAATCAAATTACGTGGCATCTTCACAGGAATTCATCTAACACCACAAGGAATTCATCTGGCACAACAAGGTGAGGGATAGTGTATGTTAAAGCTCGTGGGTCAAGCAAATTGGTTTATTTTCGAGAATTAGTTACATTCGTTACTGGATAAATCTTACGGATTTCTATTCTCAGACTCCATTCCCAGTCACACGAAATCTTGTAGATTACCACACTGGAATCTCACATGCCAAAAGTTGATTCCTTAACCTGTAAATTACAGCGGATATATATTGCTGAGAAGTTTCTTTTCACTGAATGTGATAAACGAAAATCTCATCCTCTGAAGACTAGTTATGAGCCCGTAAAAATCTATCTCTCTTCCTAATAAATTCTAATTTCATTTCACCCCTTTCTATCATCGTAAATAAAGTTTTTTTTACTTCAAAACTCGTCAGTAAAGCTATTTGCCAAAAAGCCAAATTGCAAATATTCAAAAGGTAATTTTTCCCAGTTGGCTATGCGAATATTTCTTGTTAACCACATTTTAATGAATGCATACCGTATTTATCTTGCTAATTCTTCATATGTTGGGGATAAAGTGTTTGAGTTATCAGTTGCAAATACCTCAAAAGGTGGGTTTGCACCCCTTTTTTTTTATTGCAAAGTTCTTGATAACTAAAAGTGAATGAATACTGTATTTATCTCGTAGATTCTTCCTTTACCCTAAATAGAGTGTTTTACCATATTAATTTCATATCCGGAATAAGCATTGCAACTTTTGTGGTTGCCCACAATTTAAGGAATACATACAGTACTGTATTTGTCTTGCTTATTCTTCTTTTTTTGTGAATATATTATTTTCTTTAGAACCAGTAAAGAATTAATGTTTTGTATGCTACTATGGTAGCATAAATATTTCTGGTTAGCTGTGAATAACCTATATATATTCATCCAGTAGAATGACATTGGAAACTCATTATATGTGTGCTCATGCTTTCAGTTTCCCATTATAAACTGTGTCATTTCTGTTTCTGAAATTGCAGTGTCCTGTATTCTACTCTGCCTGTGTGACAGAGGTAATCATCGAGTTGAGGCCAAAGTCTTGGCATACGTCCGTGGTGCCGGGAAACGAACTCATACTCACCTCCTCCGGGATTCGAGGCAGCATTTCATAAAGTTTAATTTGAGAAATTTAATTCAATTCTTTTAATGTCATTGCATTTCCAAAATTAAAAGAAAGTTGAATTCTGAGTTTCATTTAACCGACCAAGGGTATTGAAGATAGGGTGTGCAAGTACAAATATCTGTCCTGTCTGTTTGTGAGCTCTTAACCGAGCTCGGTACTTTGAGTCCCCTTAGTAAAACAGAATCTTAACATTCTAGCATCATCATTTAAAAATTAAAACCCCCACAGTATGATAAGTATCACTAAGTATAAAATGGAACCGATCAGGAGATGGGAAGATACGAGCTTTGGGCTCTTTCCCGTAAACACAATTAGGTAATCACAATTAGGTAATCACAGGACACTGCAATTTCAGAAACAGAAATGACACACTGTTTATAATGGGAAACTGAAAGCATGAGCACACATATAATGAGTTTCCAATGTCATTCTACTGGATGAATATATATAGGTTATTCACAGCTAACCAGAAATATTTATGCTACCATAATAGCATACAAAACCATTAATTCTTTACTGGTTTTAAAGAAAACAATATATTCACAATAAATGAAGAATAAGCAAGACAAATACAGTACTGTATGTATTCCTTAAATTGTGGGCAACCACAAAAGTTGCAATGCTTATTACTGATATGCAATTAATATGGTAAAACACTCTATTTAGGATAAAGGAAGAATCTACGAGATAAATACAGGATTCATTCACTTTTGGTTATCAAGAACTTTGCAGTGAAATAAAAGGGTGCAAAACCACCTTTTGAGGTATTTGCAACTTATAACTCAAAACACTTTATCCCCAACATATGAAGAATTAGCAAGATAAATACAGTACGCATTCATTAAATTGTGGTTAACAAGAAATATTTGCATAGCCAACTGGGAAAAATTACCTTTTGAATATTTGCAATTTTGTTTTTTGGCAAATAGCTTTATTGACGAGTTTTTGAAGTAAAACACTTTATTTACGATGATAGAAAGAGGTGAAATGAAATTAGAATTTATTAGGAAGAGAGATAGATTTTTACGGGCTCATAACCAGTCTTCAGAGGATGAGATTTTCGTTTATCACATTCAGTGAAAAGAAACTTCTCAGCAATATATATCAGCTGTAATTTACAGGTTAAGGAATTAACTTTGGCATGTGAGATTCCAGTGTGGTAATCTACAAAATTTCGTGTGTACTGGGAATGGAATCTGAGAATAGAAATCCGTAAGATTTATCCAGTAACGAATGTAACTAATTCTCGAAAATAAACCAATTTGCTTGACCCACGAGCTTTACCATACACTATCCCTCACCTTGTTGTGCTAGATGAATTCCTTGTTGTGCTAGATGAATTCCTGTGAAGATGCCACGTAAATAAGATTTTAAATAAACTTAGACTGCCCAGGCGAGATGTTGCCTCTGGGCAAGTCTCGAGCGCCAAAGGAGGAGCGCCTCCTTGTCCCTCCTGGTGAGTTCATCTGTAGGAGACATTCCTAGAGCAGTAATTGGCTCTGATATCATTTTAAGGACTATTTTAGTGGTGGTCCCTGGCAGGCAATTATAGCAGAGATGCAAGGGAGAGACAGTATTTTTAGGTGCAACAAGTGGAAGCAAATAAAATAAAACGAGAATAATAATGAAAAGTTAGGTTACTGGTTATTTTTTTCTTAATTTTCTTGGCTCGTAGCAGACAGAAAAATAGGAGCAGCCTTTATATTGGGGCTATACTTCTACACGTACAAGAAGAGTAAATAAGCTATTTAAAATTAGCTATAAGCAAAAATACAAATTGCAAATAATCATAATCTGCGAAAGTCAAGAAGTGGGAATTAATTTTTTTAGTTAGAAAATAACAGTTATGTTACTAATTTATTTAATAAGGCATCTAACAGCCTCTGTTGACATTGAGCGAAACACTCTGTCACAAGGATTTAGCTTGTCTGCAGTCTGTAAATATAGGAGAGGTCGGTGGTCGGTACTCAGTGTAAAATGTTGGCCATACAGATGGACTTCAAATTTCTTTATGGCCCAATATGCAGCTAGAGCTTCCTTCTCCACGGTGGAGTAATTTCGCTCTGCAGGCCGATGCCTGCGGCTTGCATATCGCACTGAAGCTACTTCTGCTGAGTTGTCTGATCAGGCTTGCAAGAGCACGGCACCCAGGCCTTCGTCTGAGGCGTCGGTCTGCAAGATAAATGGAAAATCAGGGTTTACCAGTTGTAATACTGGCTCACCCGCCAATGCTTCTCGGAGCTTGAAAAATGCTCTCTCCGCTTCATTTGTCCATTGGACCGGGGAGGTTTTACTTTGCTTCGAGGAGGTCATTTGGTGCAAAGGGGCAGCGATAGTATTAAAGTGTGGAATGAACCGTTGGTAGTAGCCGACACTACCCAGGAATGATCTCAGTTGAGTGACAGTGGCAGGTTTCTCCATATCCTTAATAGCTTGTACCCTGTCATGTAAAGGGGACATAACTCCTTCTCCAACCACGTGGCCGAGATACTGCAATTGTGTGAAACCAATCTCACATTTGGAAGGCTTTAAATGAAGTCCATGCTGGTTCAGACGTGTGAGAACTCTGCGGAGAGTCTCGAGGTGCGATGATCAATCCTGAGAATGCACTAGGATGTCGTCAATAAAGCATGAAACATTGTCGAGATACTGTAGTACTATCCTCATGAGTCTGCTGAAGCAGCCAGGGGCATTTACCATACCAAAAGGCATGACCCTGAACTAGTATAGACCATATCTTGTGGAAAAGGCTGTAAGAGGCTTGGTAGTCTCGCTCAACAGGACTTGCCAAAATCCACTGGCCAGATCCAACTTGGACAGGTAACGGGCTTGGGAAAGCAATGAGAAAATATGCTCGGCGTCAGCAATGAGCTCTCCATCAAAGATGGTACGGGAGTAAAGCTTACGACAGTCCAGGCAGAACCTGTGACTGCCATCTCGCTTATGCACTGCCAGTAACGGCGAACACCAAGGTGAAATGCTCTTTTCAACTATTCCGAGGCGGACCCAAGTGTCAGGATCTTCCTTCAACCGTAAGAATAGCTGGTGGGGAAGACTATAGGAATGTCGAAATGGCTCTGGGTCAGTCAATCTGACATGATGCTCAAGGGTAGTGGTAATGCCTGGGAGGTAGTTGAAGACGTTCTCATAGTCCTCTAATAGCTTGTTCAGCTGTTCCCGTTGACTCGGTTGCAGTCTTGAGTTAATAATGCAATTACTCACACTTTCCTATCGGTGTGTGGGAATGGCAGGATCCTTACCATCATCAAAAGCTAAGCTTATGTCTTCAATTGTGTGACAGAGTGTTTCGCTCAAAGTCACCAGAGGCTGTTAGATGCCTTATTAATTAATTTAGTAACTTAACTGTTATTTTCTAACTAAATATTTAATTCCCACTTCTTGACTTTTGCAGATTATGATTATTTGCAATTTATATTTTAGCTTATAGCCAATTTTAAATATACCTTATTTACTCTTCTTGTACGTGTAGACATATAGTCCCGATATAAAGGCTGCTCCTATTTTCCGTCTGCAACGAGCCAAAAACATTCTGGAGATTGTTTACCAGTAACCTAACTTTTCATTATTATTCTCGTTTTATTTTATTTACTTCCACTTGTTGCACCTGAAAATACTGTCTCTCTCTTGCATCTCTGCTATAATTGCCTGCCAGGGACCACCACTAAAATAGTCCTTAAATTATATCAGAGCCAGTTACTGCTCTAGAATATGTATCCTACAGATGAACTCACCAGGAGGGACAATGAGGCGCCCTCCTTTGGCGCTCAAACTTCGAAGAGGCAACATCTCGCCTGAGCAGTCTAAGTTTATTTCAAACCTTATTTACGTGGCATCTTCACAGGAATTCATCTAGCACAACAAGGTGAGGGATAGTGTATGGTAAAGCTCGTGGGTCAAGCAAATTGGTTTATTTTCGAGAATTAGTTACATTCGTTGCTGGCTAAATCTTACGAATTTTTATTCTCAGATTCCATTTCCATACACACGAAATTTTGTAGATTACCAAACTGGAATCTCACATGCCAAAATTAAATCCTTAACCTGTAAATTACAGCTGATATACATTGCTAAGAAGTTTCTTTTCATTGAATGTGATAAACGAAAATCTCATCCTCTGAAGACTGGTTATGAGCCCGTAAAAATCTATCTCCTTTCCTAATAAATTCTAATTTCATTTCACCCCTTTCTATCATCGTAAATAAAGTGCTTTGCGTCAAAAACTCGTCAATAAAACCATTTGCTATACAAATTGCAAATAATTAATCATTTAGCTAAAGTGTTTTATGCTATAAACTGCAAATGATTAAAAGGTAGTTTTACCCTGTTGGCTTTGCAGATATTTCCTGCTAACCACAATTTAATGAATGCATACTGTATTTATCTTGCTAATTCTTCATATGTTGGGGATAAAGTGTTTTGAGTTATAAGTTGCAAATACCTCAAAAGGTGGTTTTGCACCCTTTATTTTCATTGCAATGTTCTTGATAACCAAAAGTGAATGAATACTGTATTTATCTCGTAGATTCTTCCTTTATCCTAAATAGAGTGTTTTACCATATTAATTGTAAATCAGTAATAAGCATTGCAACTTTCGTGGTTGCCCACAATTCAAGGAATACATACAGTACTGTATTTGTCTTGCTTATTCTTCATTTATTGTGAATATATTGTTTTCCTTTAAAACCAGTAAAGAATTAATGGTTTTGTATGCTATTATGGTAGCATAAATATTTCTGGTTAGCTGTGAATAACCAATATATTTTTATCCAGTAGAATGACATTGGAAACTCATTATATGTGTGCTCATGCTTTCAGTTTCCCATTATAAACAGTGTGTCATTTCTGTTTCTGAAATTGCAGTGTCCTGTATTTTACTCTACCTGTGTGACAGAGGTAATCGTCGAGTTGAGGCCAAAGTCTTGGCATACGTCCGTGGTGCCGGGAAATGAAATCGTGCTCACCATCTCCGGGATTCCAGGGAGCATTTCATAAAATTTAATTTGAGAAATTTAATTCAATTCTTTTAATGTCATTGCATTTCCAAAATTAAAAGAAAGTTGAATTCTGAGTTTCATTTAACCGACGAATGGTAAAAGAGATGGGGTGTTCAAGTACAAATATCTGTCCTGTCTGTTTGTGAGCTCTTAACCGAGCTCGGTACTTTGAGTCCCCTTAGTAAAACAGAATCTTAGCAACACTCTACCATCCTAACACCAACAAATTGCAAGGGCGTTGGCTGTGTCCAGAGGGGCTTCTTCCAAAAAACTTCACTCCCAAAAGTCTGTCTCTACTGCAAGGGTGGAGTATTCCAATATAGGAAGAAAGGGGTGGCTATAATGGAGCACCTGTGTTGCTGCAGCCTCGGAGGTTCTGTTGATGCTTGAGGCATCTATAGTTGATGCTGGGAGTGCCAGCACAGGATCCCTGTGGGCCTCAGGGTCCTCACAATAAAGCTTCAGCTGGTTAATGTGGAATTTCCTGTTATTGCCATTAACATTTAGAACATAATTGTCAGGGGTCAGCCGGTGTACCACAGTGTACGGTCCTTTCCAGCGTAGCATTAGCTTGTGGGTATCTGTTGGAAGAAGTAACAGAGCTCGATCTCCTGGTGTCAGGGCACGACGCCGCGCACGCTTGTCAAAGAGGAGCTTGGCAGTCTGCTGGTGACCCTTAATGGCTATTTATGCTGTTTTCCAAGCCCTTTTGAGGTGAGACGAAAACTTCAAAATATACTCATGGACGTCCCTATCGTCATCTTCGATGGTAGGTGAATCCCAACATTCTGCCAAGAAGTCCATTGGGCCTCTGACCTTATAACCATAAATCAGCTCGAAAGGCGAGTATCCAGTAGTGTCGTGGGGCGTGTCTCTGAAGGAGAAAAGTGCAGCAGGGACGTACTTGTCCCACTGCCTAGGTATATCTATCACTAGCTTGCGCAAACATCGCTTCAATGTCCCGTTATAGCGTTCGCATGCTCCATTTGATTGGGCATGATAGACACTCATACGAATGTGCTTGATTTCTAAAATGTTACAGAAAGCATCAAAGTGCCTACTTGTAAACTGACTTCCATTGTCAGAAAAGACCTGCTCAGGAAAGCCAACCCTGGAGCAGATTTCAAATAGGGCATGAGCGACTGCTTCAGTCGTGATAGAAGACAGTGGCACTGCATCTGGGTACCTTGTTGCCAGGTCGACATATACCAGGAGGAACTGTTTCCCCGTGGACGAAGCTGAATTAATAGGACCTAATATGTCAATAGCGACCTTGGAAAATGGCTCCATTGAGAGCTTAGTTATCCCCATGGGAACTTTCGGCACCGGTGCCTTAGAGGTGGATTGACAGTCAGGGCAGGAGCCTACATATCTGTCTACCTCGGCGTACAGGTTTGGCCATGCAAAAGCATTCTGAAGGACATGCCGAGATTTTGCTTTGCCTCTGTGTCCACTCAGAGGTAAATGATGTGCCACATACATAGCCTGGTGGCGCAACGAAGCGGGCACCACCAACTGTTTAAAGGTGTGGTCATATTTAGTCACATGCCTACGAAGTACTCCATCTTCAAGGGTGTAAGTGATCTGGCCTCCTCCTCTCACCGTGAAGATCCTTTCCTCGGTGGCCTGCTGCATCCAGAGTTTGAGGCTGGGGCAGTCTTGCTGCAATTTGGCAAAGTCTGGACGGGACTTCAATGGCTCTAGAGGAGCATCATCTGGTAAAGGAGGGGGAAACTCTCCACGTTCCACATTGCGTGTACTGACTGCAGCAGACTCAATGGAGTCAGTCGGAGAATCGTCCATATTCTTGGCATCGAGGCCAGGAGTTGCTGCTGAAATGGCTTCATGTGACTTCCCCCGAGGTAAGTTATAACGAGAAATGTCAATATGGTAGAGGTTGGCCTGGAGAGTAGGAACTAGGTTCAGTGCACGACCCATCAAGACAGGGTACATAAGCCCAATCATTGCCACAGCTGGGGCTTTTCCCTTGTAGTATTTGCAATCCAGGTTAATGACACAGCAGCGTCGTATTTGGGGTGTTCCTTCAGCAACCCGCACACGAAAGACTTTGCTGGTAAAATCTTCATCCCTGATGAATCTCTCGTCAACAAGTATGCCATTGGCCCCTGTGTCAAGGGCTATCTCAGCTTCCACACCATTTATGGTTTCTAGGCATATTGGGATCATTTCCAGATCATCATGTTCGATGAATTCCACATTGGCAAGGTTGTGTGGTGGTTCCTCGGCGTTATCCTCATTGGCCCTTTCTGGCCCTGTTTCCACAACATAGGCTGAGTGAGTGGCCAGACGGCTATGTGGGCCGCCGTTGTGTGAGGGAGCGTGGTGGCTCTTAGAGTTTGGCTGAAAACCCTGGGAAGGTGGAGCAGAGTAATGGCCTTTGCCTCTGAACTGCTGAGGCTTAGGTCTTACCGGGTCATCCTTCTTGAGTGTGGGTGCATGGCCGTAATGAGGCTTAGGAGTGTGAGGAGGATGAGCTGGATGATTGAAGTTCTGTGAGGGGCTCTTGTGCTTCCCGTTCCTGTAATCTCTATTTCCGGATAAAGGACTACAGTCTGGGATTCCCGCTCGAAGCCAAGCAAGTGCAAGCTCATGGTCACGTTGTGCTTGTGCCTCATCATGTTGTGCTTGTGCCTCATAACGTTGTGCTTGTGCCTCATCGCTTGCTCTATTCTCCAGCTTATCTCGGCGTTCAACCATCTTCTCATGAGCCCATTCGAAGAGCTTCTGTCTTGGGGAAAAACCGTATCTCTCACCCCTAGCAATCATTATGGCCAGGTAACGCTCCTCATCGAATGTTTTGATGGTTTCCATGTTTGTTTCCTGTGACTGCCTGGTTTCCATGGTGGTTTCCTAAACAGTCAATAACGAAGTGCCAAAACAACCACAAAAAAAAACAAATCTCTACAATCGTAGAAAAAAAAAATGAAGGAACCACACAACACCAAGGAGAGAAAAAAAAAATTCAGCACCATTGTTCAAACTTAAACGTAAAAGTGATCTCAAAACCTCACCATAAAAGTGATTCAAAATACAATCAACTGCAACAGCAGCAAAATATTGCAAAACAGTGCATGAAACACTGGCAATACAGAATGGCAGTCGTGCCTCCCAAACAGCAATATGTGGCAGTACCTGCAGTTATGGTGCAAATGAAAGGAATGAGCAACACAAGTGCAACAGCAACAAAATGTTGCAAAACAGTGCATGAAACACTGGTAATGCAGGATGTCAGTCGTGCCTGCTTAACAGGAATATGTGGCAGTACCTGTGGTAATCGTGCAAATGAAAGGAATGAGCAACACAATCAAGTGCAACAGCAACAAAATGTTGCAAAGCAGTGCATGAAACACTGGTAATACAGAATGGCAGTCGTGCCTGCTTAACAGCAATATGTGGCAGTACCTGCGGTTATCGTGCAAATGAAAGGAATGAGCAACACAAGAGCAACAGCAACAAAATGTTGCAAAACAGTTCATGAAACACTGGTAATACAGAATGGCAGTCGTGCCTGCTTAACAGCAATACGTGGCAGTACCTGCGGTTATGGTGCAAATGAAAGGAATGAGCAACAACGAATTTTACCGACTAGCACCCAGTGCCTGAGAGTACAAACAAGTACAGTATAGCGGTCGTGCCTGCGTATGAGCGCATATATGGCAGTACCCACAAATAGAATGTCGTAAGTGTTGGAGGTTAGGATGGTTGAGTGTTGTTAAGATTCTGTTTTACTAAGGGGACTCAAAGTACCGAGCTCGGTTAAGAGCTCACAAACAGACAGGACAGATATTTGTACTTGAACACTCCATCTCTATTACCATTAGTCGGTTAAATGAAACTCAGAATTCAACTTTCTTTTAATTTTGGAAATGCAATGACATTAAAAGAATTGAATTTTCTAATTAAATTTTTTGAAATGCTGCCTGGAATCCCGGAGGTGGTGAGCACGATTTCATTTCCCGGCACCACGGACGTATGCCAAGACTTTGGCCTCAACTCGATGATTACCTCTGTCACACAGGAAGAGTAGAATACACGACACTGCAATTTCAGAAACAGAAATGACACACTGTTTATAATGGGAAACTGAAAGCATGAGCACACATATAATGAGTTTCCAATGTCATTCTACTGGATAAAAATATATTGGTTATTCATAGCTAACCAGAAATATTTATGCTACCATAATAGCATACAAAACCATTAATTCTTTACTGGTTTTAAAGGAAAACCATTTATTCACAATAAATGAAGAATAAGCAAGACAAATACAGTCCTGTATGTATTCCTTAAATTGTGGGCAACCACGAAAGTTGCAATGCTTATTACTGATTTACAATTAATATGGTAAAACACTCTATTTAGGATAAAGGAAGAATCTACGAGATAAATACAGTATTCATTCACTTTTGGTTATCAAGAACTTTGCAATGAAAAAAAAGGGTGCAAAACCACCTTTTGAGGTATTTGCAACTTATAACTCAAAACACTTTATCCCCAACATATGAAGAATTAGCAAGATAAATACAGTATGCATTCATTAAATTGTGGTTAACAAGAAATATTTGCAAAGCCAACAGGGTAAAATTACCTATTAATTATTTGCAGTTTATAGCATAAAACACTCTAGCTAAATGATTAATTATTTGCAATTTATATAGCAAATAGCTTTATTGACGAGTTTTTGACGCAAAACACTTTATTTACGATGACAGAAAGAGGTGAAATGAAATTAGAATTTATTAGGAAAAGAGATAGATTTTTACAGGCTCATAACCAGTCTTCAGAGGCTGAGATTTTCGTTTATCACATTCAATGAAAAGAAACTTCTTAGCAATGTATATCAGCTGTAATTTTCAGGTTAAGGAATTAACTTTGGCAAGTGTGATTTGTTGGGGTTAGGATGGTAGAGTGTTGTTAAGATTCTGGTTTACTAAGGGGACTCAAAGTACCGAGCTCGGTTAAGAGCTCACAAACAGACAGGACAGATATTTGTACTTGAACACCCCATCTCTATTACCATTAGTCGGTTAAATGAAACTCAGAATTCAATTTTCTTTTAATTTTGGAAATGCAATGACATTAAAAGAATTAAATTTTCTAATTAAATTTTATGAAATACTGCCTCGAATCCCGGAGGTGGTGAGCACGATTTCGTTTCCCGGCACCACGGACGTATGCCAAGACTTTGGCCTCAACTCGATGATTACCTTGTATATATAAATGACCTACCAGAGTCTGTAAATTCATTCATGAATATGTTTGCAGATGATGCAAAGATTGTGAAGAAAGTAAAAAACGAGAACAATGGTAGAGAGCTTCAGGAGGATCTAAATAATCTGCATGAGTGGTCAGAAAAGTGGCTAATGAAATTCAATACTTCAAAATGTAAGGTAATGAGAATGGGTACAAGTGCAAGAAGGCCCAAGCTTGACTACTCGGTGGCTGGAGTACAACTTCAAGAGACAGAAAATGAGAGAGATCTAGGAGTAAACATACTGGCAGATTTGTCTCCAGAAATACATATAAATGGCATAGTAAGGGCAGCATATGCATTCTTATCAAATGTAAGGGTAGCCTTCAGGCACATGGACAAGGAAATATTCAGAAATATTTATGTAACCTATGTGAGGCCAAAACTTGAATATGCAGCCCCCTTTTGGAATCCGCAATTGAAAAAGCACATAACTAAGCTTGAAAAAGTTCAAAGACATGCCACGAAACTGGTGCCAGAAATACGCAATCTCAGTTATGATGAGAGGCTGAGGGAATTAGACTTACCATCACTCGAAGCTAGAAGAGTGAGGGGGATATGGTGACAGTCTTTAAATTCCTTCATGGTTATGATAGAGTGGATAGGGATCGATATTTTGATATGGCTGGCTCTAGAACTAGAGGTCATAGTTTGAAGCTTCGTAAGAAAACTTCTTTGCAGGATGTAAGGAAATACTTTTTCAGTGTAAGAGTAGTTGATAATTGGAATTGGCTAAGCGAGGAGGTAGTTAATGCTATCTCAATCCATAGTTTTAAGGACAGGAATGATAAGTATCACTAAGTATAAAATGGAACCGATCAGGAGACGGGAAGATACGAGCTTTGGGCTCTTTCCCGTAAACACAATTAGGTAATCACAGGACACTGCAATTTCAGAAACAGAAATGACACACTGTTTATAATGGGAAACTGAAAGCATGAGCACACATATAATGAGTTTCCAATGTCATTCTACTGGATAAAAATATATTGGTTATTCACAGCTAACCAGAAATATTTATGCTATCATAATAGCATACAAAACCATTAATTCTTTACTGGTTTTAAAGGAAAACCATTTATTCACAATAAATGAAGAATAAGCAAGACAAATACAGTCCTGTATGTATTCCTTAAATTGTGGGCAACCACAAAAGTTGCAATGCTTATTACTGATTTACAATTAATATGTTAAAAACTCTATTTAGGATAAAGGAAGAATCTACGAGATAAATACAGTATTCATTCACTTTTGGTTATCAAGAACTTTGCAATGAAAAAAAGGGTGCAAAACCACCTTTTGAGGTTTTTGCAACTTATAACTCAAAACACTTTATCCCCAACATATGAAGAATTAGCAAGATAAATACGGTATGCATTCATTAAATTGTGGTTAACAGGAAATAT
>JAXCGZ010009026.1:5000-14916 GCA_037179515.1 Halocaridina rubra
AAGGGAATCCGTGACATAAAACCGGAATAAACAAACAAACAAACTGCCCTCTCAAATAAATTGAAATTTTTTTTTCATGAGGAATAAATTAGCATTACTTGTATATATTAACGATTGGATGGATTCGGCTTTACGTCACGAACTCCCTTTTCTACCAAGGGCTAGAACGGTTGCCTTCTTAAGGACTTGTTTTGGCAGATGTAATCGTTACCCTGAGTGTATGCCCTTACTAACCTCAGTCCATGACGGGGCGCAAACCCTCGACCTGCCGCCTCAGAGTTTATATTAACAATTAACTATTATTGTGGATAACTTTATAATGCATTGAAATCTCTACCAAGGATTTTTGTCAATAATGCGAATTTTGTCGTTTGGTGTTTTATGTGTCACTATTAGTCCCCTTAGGATGGGGGTGGACAGTCTGGACCTATGGAATTAAGGCTGGGTGCTTCAAAAAATGCTTCCACAAATAAAATGTTATCTAAAACATTTCTATGTTAGGTTTTCATAACAGCTAAATTCTCAGTAAGTATACTTTTTACACAAACACACACACAAACACATAAAACACACACCTAAAATACATACACACAAACGCAAACATGCACATTTAATAGAATTGACATATGGATAACCATATACACATTACTGCCTGAAAAACCGCACATTCCATACGCACATATTTTTTTTCTTACCTAAGTGTATTGCTTAAATTTCCCAAAATAGAAATTTCACGTCAGAAGGTAGTGTGATGGACACTTAATTGACATATTGGTTTGCTTCGAGGCAACACTTAACATATATTCAATCTCTTTTCTTTCCTGATTTTTTTTTTTTTTTTAAGATTTCACGTGGTAAAGGGTGAAAGTTTTTTCATTGATGCCTTTATTATTATTATTATCATTATTATTATTATTGTTATTGTTATTATTATTATTATTATTATTATTATTATTATTATTATTATTATTATTATTATTATTATTATTATTATTATTATTATTATTATTATTATTATTATTATTATCATTTAAGGTAGTATTGTAAATTACCGCAATTTCTAGAAGTTAATATTAAGTTTCTAGGAAACGATCACAAAAAAATATATATATTTCTTATATGCATCATTTGATATCAATATAATCTGGAATTAAAAAAAAAAATATATCGATATGTGCTCGAGAACAAATATAGTATTCGACTTGAGAAGTGACCATCCTAAGCTTAAGCCCACCGTGGAGTGTTGGGAAGGGTATGCACCCTTAATTTCCAAACTCCAACCTATCTCTATGCACCCCTAGACAGGTTCAAGTGTTCAAACTTTTCTTGTAGAGTATGATATAGCTTGTTTTTGCCTGATGACCTGGAAGCAGTCTTGGATCTGGTCCCCAACTCCCCACTGTGGTGCTAGCCACAGCAGTAACCTCTCCAGTAAACAGCTTAAACTCTCTTGCCTGGACGAGGCGCGATCCGTCGACCTCGCATTACCACTGTACTAGCCAGGAGGCTTTCCAATACGAGAAGTGGCTTGGCTCCGGATTGGAATTGAAGTAGTTTGAGCATGTAGTAGTTATGGATTAGATTTTAATATAAAGAGGAGTCTTGGAAGACATGCTAAACCACTTCATAGAACTATACTATGCGTTTGTCCATGGAATTAATAAGGAAAGTGATTGAACTAATTGCGACAACTGGAAGACCTTCAACACTTTCTCTCCCAAAGCTATATATCGTACTTTTATGAATGAATGCTCTTCATTGTATGATGTAGTCACCGTGACTCAAGCGGTAGCGTCCGCGACTCTGAGGCGTCAGGTCGAGGGTCCGTCACGGTCTGAGGTTAGCAGGGACATGCACTAAGGGTAACGATTACATCTGCCAAAACAAGTCCTTCGCAAGAAGGCAACCGTCCTAGCCTTTAGTAGAAAAGGGAGTCCGTGACGTAAAACCGGGACAAAGCTCTTCTTTGTATGACAGAATCTACAAGAAAAAGTGTACCTGGGTTGCCTTTTTTGTGTGTGACTAAATTTCAACTTTTTCATTCTAAGCAAGCCGTAAGAGGCAACTAATAAGGACAAGACAGCAGAGGGTTGGCAATCTCTCCTTCCTTGGAAAATTTTCTCCAACTGTAAGACAACCTCACGAGAAACCGTACGTCAATATTTTTCAATTTTAAACAACCACGCGTGAGAGTTATGTTTCTCGGGGTTCCCAAGTGAAATTGAAGGAGCCCAATCGTCTTTTCTTCTTTTATTTATTAATTCTTCTTTATTTTTCAATTCACATATATTTTTTTCTTGAGCTAGTATACGCTAAAGATTATTTCTTTTTTATATTGTATTTTTTATCGAAGTTCAACTTCGCTAAGATACTCTACAACCAGACTCCAGACATCTAATGGAGCAATAAAAGACATGAGAAGGGTTTCCCCAAGACAAACGCCATTGGCTCTGTCGAACAGAAAAGTTGCACAAGCTAGCTCGAGTTAAATGGGAGACTTTCTGGGTTGGTTATGCCGAGATCAACTCTCAAAGGAGGCTCGTGGAACTTCTCTGCGCTTTATCCACTTGTAGGACATTTATTCCTGAAGCAAAGTTATATATTATTATTTCTGTTCCACTACAGGCTCCAGGCATCTAATAGTGCCATAAAAAATGGCATTTCAAATAGGAGCTCCAGTACTAGAGTTTTTTTTTTTTATCCTCCGGTGGCTTTGGTGAATAGAAAAGCTATACAAACTACATCTAGATAAATTTGGGACTTTTTGGGTAAGTGGTTTCGAATTCAAGTATCCAGAGAGGTTCGTACAGCCTCTTTTCCTGAACCTCTTGTGGTATAATTATTCTTGAAGCAAAGTAATAAAAGTATTGCTTTAAATAGAGTTGATTTTTAGCTACAGACTAAGAATCATTGCAGTTTGCCGTTTTGTGAATCACTATTAATCCCCATCACGGAAAGGACGAGTTGAGGTAGTAAGGCTGGATACTCTCTCTAACACCCCACGGTGGGATCGACACGTGTATGTCACTTCCCGCGTCAAACGCTCTAACCACTGAGTACAGCGGTATGCTTGATTATTTTTGTGGTTCAGCCCATAGCGTTCTTGTACATATCTCCTATTTCCAGAAACGTATTCATGAAGTTTACTAACATGGTAGGAGTTAGAGACGTCTGGCGATGCTAAAACTGGCTTTTCTATGACCTAGACAAATGTCCATATTTTTTTTTTTTTAGAGGGGGGCGCTGTGATGAGCTGACTTGAGCAAGGGTCCTCTGACATAAAAAAAATAGACTTAAACCCAGTAAAAAAATTAATTGAACTTAATTTTGAATAATTCACAGCTGGTTTATTCATTCATTTATAAAAATTTTGGAGAAACACAAGCATTCTTTCCAGGTCTTCAGTAGAATGGAAATTTTATTGCAATATTTTTGGTACCTTTCAAGGACGGACCAGTTCGACACAATAGTGGTTTGTATACTATCTCCACTTAAGAATCTCCTGAGTGTAAGGACAATTTTTGAGGAGTGTCCTGCTTTTTTCACATTTTATCACTAATAGTCCCCACTTGGGGGTGGACACAGACGAACTGATGCTAAGGAAGTAAGAGTGGATGTCTTTCCTGTTGCCCCACCTTGGTCTCGAACACGGGTCCATCACCTCTAGAGTCAAGCATTCCGCCGTTACGCTACGGCGGTCCCCGGAAGTCTCTCTCATATGGTAGCAAATTTAAATAGAAAGGTTTAAATAAATACATTATTTGAGGTATGAAATAGTAGTAAGGGCATACACTCATGGTAACGATTACATCTGCCAAAGCAATTCGCAAGAAGGCAACCGTCCTAGCCCTTGGTAGAAAAGGGAGTTCGTGACGTAAAAACCGAATCATTTGAGGTATGAGATAGTAGTAAGGCCATACACTCAGGGTAACGATTACATCTGCGAAAACAATTCGCAAAAGGGCAACCGTCCTAGCCCTTGGTAGAAAAGGGAGTTCGTGACGTAAAAATCGAATCATTTGAGGTAATAAATACAGTATTTGAGGTATGAGATAGTAGTAAGGGCATACACTCAGGGTAACGATTACATCTGCCAAAACAAATCCTTCGCAAGAAGGCAACCATCCTAGCCCTTTGTAAAAAAGGGAGTGCGTGACGTAAAAAGTGAATCATTTGAGGTATGAAATAGTAGTAAGGGCATACACTCAGGGTAACGATTACATCTGCCAAAACAATTCGCAAGAAGGCAACCGTCCTAGCCCTTAGTAGAAAAGGGAGCTCGTGATGTAAAAACCGAATCATTTGAGGTATGAGATAGCTGATGGAACAACATCCACAGTGAAATTGGACTTCGATAATGTCATTAAAGCTAATTTTTTTGAGGCAACTAATGAAAATTTGATCCTTAGTAAAATCCATACTTGAAGGTAAGGTAGGCAAGCTGAAACTGGTTTCGGTCCGGAGCTTGAGAAAAGGGTTGTTGTCAGGAAGGAAATTTGACCGCAAAAATATGATAGAAAACCACCTCTAGTCTCCCAAGTTGGTTCCTAAACCTGGGATCTAGAAGGTTCAAAGTCCTCCAATATACTAACATTCTTTCATGTATAACCCTTCCAGATTATTAAAAACACACACACACACAAACACACACACACACACACACACACACACACACACACACACACACACACACACACACACACACACACACACACACTTGAAGACAGACATCTGTCAGTCGCAATCTACGCCGTGTCACCTTGTCAAACATGGCCGAGAGTCTAAGAGGAGTGTTCTTGGAGTCTGAAAAGGTGACAGGTGGCGGAAGGTGAGACAGAAGTGTGATTTGATTGGCTAAAGAAATGACAGGTAAGCCCAGCAGTATTTTAATGAGACATCCCACGTGCTCTACTGGATCCGATGATAAATATTTTGTATGTTTTTTTCATTATTCTGTTTGTGTAATCACCGTGGCTCAAGCGGTAGCGTTCGCGACTCTGAGGCGCCACGTTGAGGGTTCGCGCCCCGTCACGGTCTGAGGTTAGCAAGGACATGCACACAGGGTAACGATTACATCTAACAAAAAACTCCTTCGCAAGAAGGCAACCATCGTGGCCCTTAGTAGAAAAGGGAGTCCCTGACGTAAAAACCGGAACAAATTTCTTCATTATTCTGTTTGTGGGGGTCGCGGTAGCTCAATGGTGGAGTGCGCAAGACGATAAACTTCTAAAAGTGGATTCAGTCCCATCACGTGTTCAATCTTTCAGTTCCAACATTTTTGTGTCCACTCTCATTCAAGTGGGAATAAACCGTGACACATAAAACGATGCTTATATAGTGCAGTGGTAACGCGCTGGCTTCGCATTCACGAGGTCGAGAGATCGGTTCTCGTCCAAGACCGAGAGTTTAAGCTGTTTACTGGAAGGTTACTGCTGTGGTTGGTCACCACAGAGGGGGTTGCCCCGGCTGACGAATACCATTGTATAATGGAAATAAAGTGCTATTATTATTCATTATTTTATTTATTCTTGAATTTGTGAAATTTGTAGCCAATTTTTTCTCTTTTTTGTTTGTTTATGGTTTTTATTATTGCTGTTACTATTTTTATTCTTAGTATTTTACTGTTATTATCGATATATTTTTCTTTGACTTGCAGCAATGTAGCTTAAATTGTTTTAAAAACATCTCCCTCCCCCCAAAAAAAAGGCATATTTGCCTTCATTGGTGCCTGCAGCTGGGCTTTTTTTTTTCTATCACAATTAAGTCCCTAATCGAACAAGGGTGGCTTACAAACAGATTAGAGCAGGAGGATAAAGGCTGAATGTCCTTTCTAACGCTGCGCGGTAGGATCCAATTAGCGTTTGTCAAGTTTGACACTTCTCAACTCGGAGCTCTACCCAGGTTGCTACAATATAAAGAACCCTACTACCCTGTTTGTTTGTTTGTTTGTTTCGGTTTTACGTCACGAACTCCATTTTCAACTAAGGGCTAGCACGGTTGCCTTCTTGCGAAGGACTTGTTTTGGCAGATGTAATCGTTACCCTGAGTGTATGCCCTTACTAGCCTCAGTCCGTGACGTGGCGCGAACCCTCGACCTGACGCCTCAGAGTCGCGGACGCTACCATTTGGCCACGAAGACTACAAAGAACCCTACTACCCTCTCCTCTTTATCTTCAAGTGATTCCTTTGAAGGGAAGATGTACGAAGCACTTTACGGAGTCGAAATATGAAACTTCTGAATAATTCCCACAAAGGAGGCAAATTAGTATTTGATTGAGGTGAAAATTCTCTCGTGAAAGGCAGAGGCGAGGGATAGAGATAGCAACGAGCCCGACTATATACCTACTATATAGCCGAGGCTCAAGCTCCCTCTTCAATTACGTAGAACCAGTGATCTCCAGCTCATGATTGAGTAATCAGGAAAGTCATATTTTTGCAGTGCGAAACATACTTTTATTTTTCCTCATAATATTAATGAAGTGTGGTAGTCACCGTGGCTAAAGCGGTAGCGTCCTCGACTATGAGGCGTCAGATCGAGGGTTCGCACCCCGTCACGGTCTGAGATTAGCAAGGGCATGCACTCAGAGTAAGGATTACATCTGCCAAAACAAATCCTTCTGAAGAAGGCAAGCGTCCTAGCCCTTGGTAGAAAAGGGAGTCCGTGACGTAAAACAGGAACAATATTAATGAAGTGTGGATAATAGGGAAAGAAAAAAAAATTAGTGTGAAGGGTAAGAACTCTCCAAGTGAAGAGTTTATCATTCTCTGCCTCCCAGAGTTCGTTTACTCTTTCTCTACTAATATCCATTTTCTTCTTTCATTCTCCCGGGGCCGGGGGACAAGTATACCGCATCTACGATCCCTTGCTTGTCGTCAAAGTCGACGAAATGGGGCGGATCGAAGGAACTGGGAATCTCCTCATAAGCATTATAATTACTAAGTACTTTTAGTTTATACTTTTATGAGTATGTTTTTTTTAGTCATATTTCTGTAACAAATAAAATATTACTTATATAAGAGTGGAAGCTGTGGTGGGACAGATGCAACTAGAAGCCTAGAATGGGTGTATACACACATACACAAACACAAACACACACACACGCACGCATGCACACGCACATGCATGCACGCACGCGCGCACACACACACACACATACATATATATATATAATATACATACATATATATTCATATTAATCTATCAATCGATCTTATACACACACACACACACACACATACACGCACACACACACACACACACATACACCCACGCACACACACACACACACACACACACGAAATAAGCAAGAAATGCAAACAGAAATAGCTTTCCAAGTTACGGTTTGTTAAAGTGCTTAATTCCGTGTTGTGTAAATTTTTTTATTACATCCGAAACAGCTGCTCGCATTAATGCATGTAATTACCTTAATAAATTACAACTACAACAGTTTAGTTGAAGCAAGGAACTGTAACACATAATTATGGACATTATGCACCTCTCCTAGGTAGTAGTCACCGTGGCTCAAGTGGTAGCGTCCGCGACTCTGAGGCGTCAGGTCGAGGGTTCGCGCCCCGTCGCGGTCTGAGGTTAGCATGGGCATGCACTCAGGGTAACGATTACATCTGCCAAAACAAGTCCTTCGCAAGAAGGCAACCGTCCTAGCCCTTGGTTGAAAAGGGAGTCCGTGACGTAAAATCGGAACCATGCACCTTTCCTAGGTTAGTGGATCAGTGTCTGGCTTTCGTCACACGATCTCAAATTCAGGTTTTTTCGGTGGCTCAGAAAATACTTTCTTAAATTCTTTTGGGGGAGATGGAGGTGGTGTCTGAGAGCTCAAGTTATCTCAGAGAACTCTGTAAGTAAGTTATTAGATGCATGTGGATAGTGAAAACAGTATCCTTATCCTGCAGAGGTACTTGAGAAAAATATTGTTGGTTTGCTTTAATCTTACTTTCTTTGGATTTAATATTAGATATTTATTGTATTGATATGCAAATACAAGATATAGAAAAACAATATGCAAAAAAAGAATATATAAAAAAAAAATAAAAATAAAAGAATATTAAAAAAACGTCGAAAAAAAAGAAAAAAAAAGCGATATGTGAATACAAGATATAGAAAAACAATATACGGAGAAAGAATAAAGAAAAAGAAGAAAAAATAAAAGAATATTAAGGAAAAAAAACGTTGATGATGCCTAAAGTGGAAATAAAAAGAAAGAAAGAAAAAGTGATGGGGTACCTCAAGGGGGGCCAAGTCATAGTGAGTCTATAATTCTTCTTCTCTTCTGCTATTATGGCAACTCGTGTAAAAATTAGAGGCTTATCAATACTAAAGCTTAACAAAGCTGGACTTGTGTGTGTGTGTGTGTATATATATATATATATATATATATATATATATATATATATATATATATATATATATATATATATATATATATATATACATATATATATACATATATATATATATATATATATATATATATATATATATATATATATATATATATATATATATATATATATATATATATATATATATATATACATATATATACATATATATATATATATATATATATATATATATATATATATATATATATATATATATATATATATATATATATATATATATATGGGAATATGTACAGAGTATGTACAAGCGTATATAAATGTGCGTACAAAGGTGTATATATACACATACGACTAAATGCTTTATCTTTTCTTGTATTAAATGAACACTGGAAATCCGTACACACACACAAGTACATACGTACATAAAATATGTTTACAAGACATATGTCTGAATTAAGTTAATGAAATACACGTATAAAATAGATGCCAGTGTAGCCAATTTCAGGCCTGCTTAAATCTTCAGAAACAAAGGAAATATTAATTATTCATGGCACTAAAAATAATAATTTGCTTTCTCAGAGTGAAATCTTTTAAGGAAGTTTATGATTTACAGAAAAGAAGAAAGATCATAAAATAGTAGATAATAGTAATATAAATGACGATAATAAAATTGTCATCAATATTCAAGAATCCTGTTTTTGGAAAGTTTAAGTAAAAGACGCATGCTGAACTCTACAATTACACGCACACAAACACACACATATACACAAACACACACAAGCATACACGCACGCACACGCATATATATATATATATATATATATATATATATATATATATATATATATATATATATATATATATATATATATATATCGATGTTCCGGCTTTTACGTCACGGACTCCTTTTTCTACCAAGGGCTAGGACGGTTGCCTTCTTGCGAAGGACCTGTTTTGGCAAATGTAATCGTTACCCTGAGTGCATGCCCTTGCTAACCTCTGGCCGTGACGGGGCGCGAACCCTCGATCTGACGTCTCAAAGTCGCAGAACGCTGCCGCTTGAGCCACGGTGACTACTGTCAAATACATAGATGGAAAAATAGACGAAAGAATAATAGTTATGGTTAGCTAGAGACAGAAAACAAATATATATTTAGATATTCATTACCTAACGTAAAACGAGCAGGCCTAAGGTAGCCTAACTTAGCCTAGGCCGAATCTAACCTAACCTAACCTAAGTTAACGTAAGCTAACTGCAGCAATGGTGATAATACACAACTAAATAACAAATATCTAACGATAAAAGAAAGTAGTCACTTGTGGCTCAAGCGGTAGCGTCCGCGACTCTGAGGCGTCAGGTCGAGGGTTCGCGCCCCGTCATGGTCTGAGGTTAGCAAGGGCATGCACTCAGGGTAAGGATTACATCTACCAAAACAAGTCCTTCGCAAGAAGGCAACCGTCCTGAGCCCTTGGTTGAAAAGGGAGTCCGTGACGTAAAACTGGAACAACAACATCTAACGAATAAAAGAAAATTAGAACTAGAAAAGAAACA
>JAXCGZ010009027.1:0-2500 GCA_037179515.1 Halocaridina rubra
GTAATCCGTATGCGAGTAGAATTGTTCATAAGTTGTGCCTAGGTAGGAAAAGTACTGTACAGTATATACATATGCAATACTGTACAGTAATACGGCTAAAGACACTTAACTACTACTTAAAACAACGTATACAGTATTCATGAATTATAATACAGTAATAATAATGTAATAATACAGTACAGTAATCCATACATTAATGCATGGGTAGATAATGAGGAGGTTTTTGTTCACATCTGTGAATGTTCTAACTCAGTTCTTCGTAAGTAGAGGAGCTTCTGTATATGCTTTCATCCAAGGACTTCTACATAAAAAACCTCCACAATTTTGACCGAATTTAAAAAAAATCTGAAAATCTTCAAAACTAAAGTGGAACGAGAGCAAAACGTAGATTTGGTTTCATTCACACAACGAGACGGCAGTATGGTGGTCAACTATTGCGACAAAGCGAGCGAGGAAAGCACGTATTAGCCAGTCTTTGTCTCCGTGTGCGGGAAGTTCACTGCGAGGAAAATTCACCTCGAGGAAGATTCACCTCGAGGAATGTTCACCGCAAATAAAAATAAAATTATAGTAATAATAATAATCATGACTAGAAATTGTTGAAATATATTTTATGACAAACCCATGTATGAATACTGTATATGGAACAACAATAAAAATAAAGGGAAACGAAAAATATGAGAAAGAAAGAAACTTCATAAGAATTTATTTGTAATACAGTTCATAGTAAAATAAAGGAAAAATATAATTCTGATGATTATTTATTAAAAATCATTAAAAATTTAATTACTAACTTTATGTGCTAATCCTCTCATATAGTCAGTGACTATTTAGCTATTTCATAATCAGTAACATGTATCTGTGCACGACATTTTCTTTTCCGATACATCTCACATTTCCAAGAAGTTTTGTCACTCATTTGTTTCTCTCCATAAATTAAGTAGCCATTAAACCACAGCTTTCCTTTTCCTTTTTTCACATTCAATGTAAGTAAACTCCATTGTTAGGGATTTGATAGAGCAGAAGTAACAAACGTGTTTCTGCTTTGAGGGAAAAATGAGTAAATGTAAAAGTTGTGAATTGGGTAGGTTTTTATGACTGTTAAACTACTCAACCTCTAGTTATTATTATTATTATTTTAATTATTATTTGCAGTGCACCTTCCTCGAGGTGAATCTTCCTTGAGATGAATTTTCCTCAAGTGAATTGATGATGGTGAATTTTGATTTGATGTCACTGCATATTACCTTTGTTGCATTCATGAAGTGTTCTAAATTTTTGTTAATCCTTATGTGTAGAGTGATTTATGTCTTAAGAAAGGAAGTACAAAGGGCAGTGATGAAAAGCCCATACATCTAGAGATGTATCAAGATTACTGCAAAACTTAGAAGTTTTAGAGAAGTTGAAAACAAAGTCACCATCCAAAGTGGGGTGAAAATGGAAAAATAAATGAATGGAGCATTTGCTCAATAAAGCTAAGGGAGAAAGTTTATTATAAATTCTGTGAACTAGAAAGAATTTGCACAACAAAAATTTGCTACAAAAAAGTAAGAGCACATATTAAAGGAGATATGAGTAGGTTAATATTCATGGCAACATCAGAACATACACACCCAAAGAATACACATAGCAACAACACTCCCTGGGAATTCTGTGGGAAAGCACGGGATCAGCGGTGACCTTTCTTGAGGACTCGGGGCAGTTCGGCCAAGCAACTTTGGCAACAACAACTACATGCATGGAGTCGTACAAGAGAAGAATGTGAAGTTGGGTGGAGATGGATTAATATCTAACACTTGAAGGAAGTAACTACGGGGAAATGAAATATTTAGAGATAACTAGAAAAGCTCTGAAGAGAAAGGGGACTATAAAGGGACATAAGTGGCAAAATGAAGAGATAAAGGAAATTGAGAAGTATAAGAGTAGTTGAATCCTAAACCAGATACTGAATTAGGATCAAAAGGCTGAAGAGAAATAAATCAACCAAAGAATGAAATGAATAAAAGTAACAAGAGAAAAATCTAGGCCGATAAAATGATGTTCCTATGATGAATGTTTAGAATATCCAGAGTAAGAAATGTAGTCAAATCACTAAGAGATAGTTTTGGCTGATGAAAAAAGCAGTAAACCATGGACGATTTAATGTTTAAATATCAGATTAGAATACAAGCCTGAAATATGATATTCAATAATCTACAATCATAGCACCTATGTAAAAGAAGTGGAGACGGTAGATCAACTTTGAAGCGGAGAGATAAAGCAGGAGAGCTTTAATATGTAATCAATAAAAGGTAATGTAAAAGGAATGCATGCTTGGAGAGGGATAATATATAATGTTTTTTTTTCAATGGTTTGTCTCTTGGAGGGAAATAAGACTGATATACTCACAAGCACATAATAGGTATTAAAAGTAATTTTAAGCTTAAAACTTACCTTGAGATAAGGGTGGAGTGTAAACAGGGGCCACATTGCAGCTAGGCTCTGGAGACTCTAGCAACCA
>JAXCGZ010009027.1:7500-14878 GCA_037179515.1 Halocaridina rubra
AAATACCAATTCACTCGATTTACAGAGTTGACCACTGAAATGAATACTTTTTTGTTCAAATATATTTTTGGTATTATTTTAGTTATGGGGATTAGTGGAATATGGCTTATTTATATATATATATATATATATATATATATATATATATATATATATATATATATATATATATATATATATATATATATATATATATATATATATAAAACCGGTAAAATTGCATTATAGGACCACCTATTTTCCAATTGAAATAAACTTTTTTTTGGTAGTTTTTTAAGCGTTTTGAACGAATCTGAGCTTTATTTTTACCGGAAAACAGTATTTTATTTGTGATATCCCCTACCACAATCTAGGAGATCCCATTATGACTTTAGGGTTTTAGGTGGGGATAGGCCTAGGCCTATTACAAAAAAGTAACATCTCTTGAAGTTATCTCAACCAGGGGGGCTTCGCCCACCTGGGACCCCCTTTATCTTATCTCTTAGCCAGGAAGGCTTTAACCTAACCTAACCTAACTCAGTGCGCGATTTGAAACCGAGTAAGGGGTGGCTATAGCAACTCTTCACTTACCAGAAACCCAGTGATTTTTAACTTAAGGTTAATTTTTCAGAGTGAAGGACTAATTTCCGGAGCAAATGAAGGTCAGATTCGCTTAAAACACATGAATAAACTAGCAGAAAACCTTTATTTCAACTGGAAAACAGAGGTGGTCCTATAATGCAAGGATACCATATAACCAAGCAAGCACATATGTGAAAAAAATCATTTTTTACCCCGACCGGGACTCGATCCTAGGACATATATAGTGCCCCCGGCTAGGGAAAACGCGTTCCCAAAAAGTTTTTTTTTTTTTTTCGACACAATCCCCTCTTCTAAATATTTACCACATTTTCAGTGTTTTTGTCTATTTATATACTACTCGTTGGGGCAAATCACTGCACATTAATTGTGAGGCGAACAAATGTACTCACCTAACTAGGATAGTTCGACTCCTCTTGGCCAAAGTGTTTTCAAGCTTATATTTGGGATCATAGACGCAAAAGAGTCTATGATACACCTTCAGTATATCTTCTTCGCTCCATTCTCTGATTATGGGAGGTAATCCACGAATAAGATATTTATCGCGAAGCAAATCTAACACTTCGTCATTTATGGTAGACATCTCGACTCCCAACACACTGGATTTATAGATAGACTGCCTTGAGGGTGGCCGGACCTTCCCTTTTTATACACCTTCTCAATGTTTTGAAATTTGTCTCTCTACTGCTTTGACGACTTTGAAGAGAAGTTGTCATTGGGCGACAGCCGATGGTGTTTGTGTCGACGGTTGTGATTGGTTAATATAGCCTCGAAGGTTGACAATAACTTTTTCATTACTGTTATTCCGGTTCCGGTTTTACGTCACGGACTCCCTTATCAACCAAGGGCTAGGACGGTTGCCTTCTTGCGAAGGACTTGTTTCGGCAGATGTAATCCTTACGCTGAGTGCATGCCTTTGCTAACCTCAGACCGTGGCGGGGCGCGAACCCTCGACCTGACGCCTCAGAGTCGGAGACGCTACCGACTGAACCACGGCGACTACTTTTTCATTACTGTGATTACCTAATTGTATTGTTGAGACTATGTAAGTAGTCGGATAATTTAAGAGAATTCATAACCGTTTTTATGGGCTGTGTAACTCAAGCACTGTATTAGATGAATAATCATAGGTCGACAGAGTACAATAGTTAAAATATTAAAAAGACAAGATAAATAATTGGTCGTTAATCTAATATTTAATCCCATTATTAGGTTTTGCTTGGCTGTGTACCACAGGCATATTACATAATCTCAACAATAATGAAAAAGTTATTGTAAGAAATTTGGGGGGCGGGCACAATATCAAAGAATAGCCTCACCGTATTCCCTGCGTGTCGTAAAAGGCGACTAAAAGTGGACGGGGCTTGGGGACTAGGAATCCCCCCCCCCTTGTATCAACCTCCTGCGAGACGTCAAAGAAGAAGGGGAGTAGAAGGGAGAATAACTTCTCCCCTAATTCTAGTTTTGGGGTGATTACCTAATTGTGTTTACGGGAAAGAGCCCAAAGCTCGTATCTTCCCGTCTCCTCATCGGTTCCATTTTATACTTAGTGATACTTATCATACCTGTCCTTAAAACTATGGATTGAGATAGCATTAACTACCTCCTCGCTTAGCCAATTCCAATTATCAACTACTCTTACACTGAAAAAGTATTTCCTTACATCCTGCAAAGAAGTTTTCTTACGAAGCTTCAAACTATGACCTCTAGTTCTAGAGTCAGCCATATCAAAATATCGATCCCTATCCACTCTATCATAACCATGAAGGAATTTAAAGACTGTCACCATATCCCCCCTCACTCTTCTAGCTTCGAGTGATGGTAAGTCTAATTCCCTCAGCCTCTCATCATAACTGAGATTGCGTATTTCTGGCACCAGTTTCGTGGCATGTCTTTGAACTTTTTCAAGCTTAGCTATGTGCTTTTTCAAGTGCGGATTCCAAAAGGGGGCTGCATATTCGAGTTTTGGCCTCACATAGGTTACATAAATATTTCTGAACATTTCCTTGTCCATGTGCCTGAAGGCTACCCTTACATTTGATAAGCATGCATATGCTGCCCTTACTATGCCATTTATATGTATTTCTGGAGACAAATCTGCCAGTATGTTTACTCCTAGATCTCTCTCATTTTCTGTCTCTTGAAGTTGTACTCCAGCCACCGAGTAGTCAAGCTTGGGCCTTCTTGCACTTGTACCCATTCTCATTACCTTACATTTTGAAGTATTGAATTTCATTAGCCACTTTTCTGACCACTCATGCAGATTATTTGGTTGTAGTACGATAGAGAGCAAAAGATGTGAGATTGGATATATATTTGGTAGGAGGAGGATGGATGTATTGGCATTGTGTGAGACGAAGATGAAAGGAAAAGGAGAAGTGGCATTTGGTGATGTGACGGGTAGGGTGTCTGGGGTTGAAAGGGGGAGAGCGAGAGAAGGTGTGGCATTATTGCTGAGTGAATGGATGGTAAATCAGGTAGTGGAATGGAAAGAAGTGTCATCTAGGCTGATGTGGGTGAGGGCTAGGATAGGAAGGGAATGTTGGGCTTTTGTTAGTGCGTATGGGCCAGGATGTGAGAGAAGTGAGGAAGAGCGGGATGAATTCTGGAATGAGTTAACTAGATGTGTGGATGGTCTGAGTAGAAGGAACTATGTAGTTGTGTTGGGTGACTTGAATGCCAGAGTGGGTGATGGAGAGATAGAAGGTGTTGTAGGAAAGTATGGGGTACCAGGTGGGAATGAGAGTGGCGAGAGACTGTTAGATATGTGTGTTTAGCAAGAGTTGGTGATAGGTAATAGTTTATTTAAGAAGAAGTTAATAAATAAGTATACATGACTGAGAGTGGCAAATGGAAGAGTGAAAGAAAGAGCATTGATGGATTATGTGTTGGTAGCAAAGAGCATGGTTGGTAGAGTGAAAGATGTACATGCATTCAGGGGTGTGGCTGCTGGGATGTCTGATCATTTTTTGGTTGAAGCAAAAGTGGTAGTAGCAAAAGAGTGGGGAAATAGTGTGGGGGGATGTAGAAGGGAAATAGTGAAGGTGGAAGAGTTGAAAAAGCCAGAGAAGAGACAGGAATATCAGGACAGGTTGAGAGTGGCATATGACAGGGTGAAAGAAAGAGAAGTTGGGGAGTTAGGGGAGGAATGGGGGTTAATGAAAGAATGTTTTGTGGGGCATGCAAGTGATGTGTGTGGAAAGAGATTTGTTGGAAGTGGCATGAGGAGGGGTAGCGAGTGGTGGAATGAAGGGGTGAAAATGAAGGTGGAAGAGAAAAAGAGGGCTTTTGAGGAGTGGCTGCAGTGTAAAAGTAGGGAGAAGTATGAAAGATATAGGGAGAAAAATGTGGAAACAAGCGGAAGGTAGAGGAAGAGAAGAAGTTGGCAAATGTTAGGTGGGGACAGGATTTTAGTAGGTCATATGAGGAGAATAAAAAGAAGTTTTGGAAAGAAGTGAAGACAGTAAGGAAGGGTGGATCGAGGATGGAAGAGACAGTGAAAGATGTGAATGGACAGATGTTAAGAGGGAACAATGCAAGGAAAAGATGGGCAGAATATTTTGATTGCTTGCTGAATGTTGAGGAAGATAGAGAGGCAGCTATAGTGGCAGTGGGAGGGGTTCAAGGGCCAGTAATGGGAGATGAAAATGAGAGAGAGATTTACAAGAGAGGAGGTGAAAAGGGCATTGAATGAAGCGAAAGCAGGTAAAGCACCTAGAATGGATGGTGTGAGAGTGGAGATGTTGAAAGAAGGGTGTGTGACTGCATTGGAATGGTTAGTGAGAGTGTTTAATATATGCTTTATGTTGTCATTGGTGCCAGTGGATTGGGGGATTGCCTGTATAGTGCCCCTATACAATGGTAAGGGAGATATGTATGAATGCAGTAATTTTAGGGGTATAAGTTTGTTGAGTGTGGTAGGAAAAGTGTATGGTAGGATACTGATTAATAGGATTAGGGATAAGACAGAATATGTGATCGCGGAAGTCCAGAGTGGTTTTAGTAGAGGTAGAGGTTGTATAGATCAGATTTTTATAGTTAGGCAGCTATGTGAGAAATATTTAGCAAAGGGTAAGGATGTGTATTTTGCATTTTTGGATCTGGAGAAAGCATATGATAGAGTTGACAGAGAGGCTATGTGGAATGTTTTGAGATTATATGGACTCAATGGTAAATTGTTGTATGCAGTGAAGAGTTTGTATGAGGGTAGTAGAGCTTGTGTTAGGGCAGGGAATGAAGGGAGTGAGTGGTTTCCAGTGAGTGTGGGACTGAGACAGGGATGTGTGATGTCACCATGGCTGTTCAATTTGTATATTGATGGAGTTGTAAGAAAGGTGAATGAGCGAGTGCGTGGTCGAGGTTTGAGAATGGTAGATGGGGATGATAACGAGTGGGAGCTGAATCAGTTGCTGTTTGCAGATGATACTGTGGTGGTGGCAGATTCAGAGGAAAAGCTGTGTCAGTTAGTGTCAGAATTTGGAATGGTGTTTGAGAGAAGGAAGTTGCGAGTGAATGTGGGAAAGAGTAAGGTTATGAGGTGTACAAGAAATGAGGATGGTACTGGATTGAATGCTATGTTGAATGGAGAGACACTTGAGGAAGTTAATCATTTTAAGTATTTAGGCTCGGTTATAGCTGCAAATGGTGGAGTGGAAGCAGATGTGTGTCACAGAGTGAATGAAGGATGTAAAGTGTTGGGTGCATTGAAAGGAGTGATGAAGAATAGAGGGTTGGAAATGAATGTTAAGAAAGTTTTGTATGAGAAAGTGGTTGTGCCAACTGTGATGTATGGATCAGAGTTATGGGGTATGAAAGTAAGTGAGAGACGGAAACTAAATGTGTTTGAGATGAAATGCCTGAGGAGTATGATTGGTGTATCTCGATTGGATAGGGTTAGGAATGAAGTGGTGAGAGCAAGAACGGGTGTGAGGAGAGAAATTGCAGCCAGAGTAGATATGAATGTTCTGAGATGGTTTGGCCATGTGGAAAGGATGGATGATGAAAGGCTGCTGAAAAAGGTGATGAATGCGAGAGTTGATGGGAGAAATGCTAGAGGGAGGCCTAGGTTTGGATGGATGGATGGAGTAAGGAGAGCCCTGAATGATAGGAGGATGGATGTGAGGGAAGCAAGCGAGCGTGCTAGGAATAGGAATGAGTGGCGAGCGATTGTGACGCGGCTCTGATGGGCATCTGCTGTTACCACGGGGCTGCATCTTACAGAGGTAGCCCTGTGGTAGGGGCAGTAGGAGGAGCTGGCAGTTGTGAAGCGACACAGGTTGTGGAAGAGCCGGGAGGATGGGCTGTGGCACTCCAGCAGTACCATCTGAACGGTCGCTAGCTCCCTCGTCATTGCCCATAGAGCAAAGTAATCCCCCTATTTGTTTTCCTTTCTTGATGTCGGCTACCCCCCAATTAAAGGGGGAAACATCCAAGGTAAATGATGAATATATGCAATGAAAGTGTGAAATTTGTGTAACATTTCTTCACCAGAAAAACTTGATAGGAGTAAAATTAGGTGTTAAGTAATTGCCAGTAACGAATCAATTAAATAAAGCCACTCTTTGTACATCAAAATCTCTACAAATGGCTAAGTTAGGTTAGATAAAATTACTAGGTAATTTAGCATTGCTTGATCCCAAATAAATAAAAAAAAATAATATAAACCAAATGTATGCCTGAAATAGACATCTACAAGATCAAAGGTACAGAGAATATTTTCTACAAATAACAATAACAAAGTACTATGATCTGATGATGTACAATACCAAAATATCTACTTACAAGTACTTGAAGTACACTTTAAAAAATCTTGAGAAACGGAGGTCAAATGTACAGTCTCACTCCAGCACTGCCTGACATGAACTGAATTGAAATGAAATGAATTGATCAAATATATATATAATCAGGTAATGGGATTATTCCTCCTTCTATCAAATTAAAATGGCATTGTGTGACATCGGGATAAGCAAAGGAAATGGCCCTCATCGGGCCCGAGCTACAAGAAACATAAGGAGGAAAAGCAGTTGGTTAAATACAAGGCAGAAATACGAGATTTATAAATAAAAAGAAAAGAAGAGGCTGGAGGAATGATGATGATTGGTTTTACGTCACGGACTCTCTCTTCTACTTAGGGCTAGGACGGTGCCTTATAGCAAAGGACTTTGGCTTTACAAGGTGTGATTGTTACCCCGAGTGAATGTCCTTTCCAACCTCAGACCGTGGTACCCCACGAATACTCGAGCTGACTGCTCAGAGTTACGAGCATTACCACTTTGTCTCGGCGATCACAGTTCACTAGCAATTTCACTAGATATAGAAAACGTACCTAAATGGATAAAAGAAAACGTAAATAATGCGGTTTTATATGGGTGACAAAAGAAAGCGAGCTTGTTTATCCGTAAGAAATTAAATCATAAAAATATGCACTTATTAAGCACCATGCAAAACAAATCTTATCTAAAAAAGCCTCTGAAATGTGCAATAGTTCTCCTACAATAATGTTTTTCACGTTTTATTTATTAGTTCTTACTGGCTAGAAATAAATTCATTAAACAAATGCGTGGTTGTGATTTGCTGTCAATAACGTAATGCACAAGCAATGAATTTACTTTTACTTACCGACCATTTCATGTGTCGGCTGGAATGGGGAGGAAATTCGATAGAGAGTCTTCCTATTAATTATATTGAAACCATTTATACGTCTATTTCTATTTTTATGGTATGATCGGTATTAATGCTTCAATTCATAACGAAATACAATATTTGCATACTATTTAATTTTGCAATACGAGTGGAAACA
>JAXCGZ010009028.1:5000-7500 GCA_037179515.1 Halocaridina rubra
ATGCTACCTCAATCCATAGTTTTAAGGACAGGTATGATAAGTATCACTAAGTCTAAAAATGGAACCGATCAGGAGACGGGAAGATACGAGCTTTGGGCTCTTTCCCGTAAACACAATTAGGTAATCACAATTAGGTAATCACACACACAAAAGAGCAAAAAATGACTACCTAAGTAAAAGGAGAGAGGCAGAGAGAGACTATGGAAGGGACATCACCAGGAAGGCTAAAGAAAATCCCAAGCTTTTCCACAGCTTTATCAGAGGAAAACTGAAGGTAAAAGAACAGGTTTTAAGGCTAAAGAGAGATGATGGAAGCATCACCGAGACGGATGAAGAGATCTGCAAAGAATTGAACAAGGAGTTTCAGTCAGTATTTACCGTAGAAAATACCCCACCCCCTCAGATTGCAGTGATAGAAGCTCAAGGGCAGGTATTAGAGAACATCAACCTTACAGCCACAGAGGTATGCAAAGTGCTGATGGATTTAGAAGTTCATAAAGCTACAGGTCCTGATGACATATCCCCTCATGTGCTTAAAAAATGCGCAAACTCAATATCAGTTGCACTAAGTATCATATTTAAAAAGTCACTGGAGTCAGGGGAGATTCCAAGATGCTGGAAACAAGCAAATGTGATACCTATCTTCAAAACGGGAAGGAGGGATACGGCTCTAAACTATAGACCAGTTTCCTTGACCAGCATAGTTTGCAAAGTTATGGAGAAACTACTAAGGAAACATATCTCTCTTCACTTGGAATCCTTCAACTTTTTGTCAGTGAGGCAACATGGCTTCAGAGAAGGTAGATCAACAGTAACAAACTTATTAGAATTCTATGATGAGGTAAGCCGAATCTTACAGGAAAGAGAGGGCTGGGCAGATTGCATATTCCTAGACTTCCAGAAAGCGTTTGACACTGTTCCACATGGGAGACTTATTAGGAAGCTGCAAGCAATGGCTAGAATAGGTGGAAATGTTTTGGAATGGATTAAAACTTACTTAGAGGGAAGGGAACAAAGGGTTAGAGTAAGACACTCAGTGTCTGAATGGAGAAGAGTTAGTAGTGGAGTTCCACAGGGTTCAGTTTTAGGGCCACTGTTTTTCCTTGTATATGTAAATGACCTACCAGAGTCTGTAAATTCATTCATGAATATGTTTGCAGATGATGCAAAGATTGTGAAGAAAGTAAAAAACGAGAACAATGGTAGAGAACTTCAGGAGGATCTAAATAATCTGCATAAGTGGTCAGAAAAGTGGCTAATGAAAATCAATACTTCAAAATGTAAGGTAATGAGAATGGGTACAAGTGCAAGAAGGCCCAAGCTTGACTACTCGGTGGCTGGAGTACAACTTCAAGAGACAGAAAATGAGAGAGATCTAGGAGTAAACATACTGGCAGATTTGTCTCCAGAAATACATATAAATGGTATAGTAAGGGCAGCATATGCATTCTTATCAAATGTAAGGGTAGCCTTCAGGCACATGGACAAGGAAATATTCAGAAATATTTATGTAACCTATGTGAGGCCAAAACTCGAATATGCAGCCCCCTTTTGGAAGCCACACTTGAAAAAGCACGTAGCTAAGCTTGAAAAAGTTCAAAGACATGCCACGAAACTGGTGCCAGAAATACGCAATCTCAGTTATGATGAGAGGCTGAGGGAATTAGACTTACCATCACTCGAAGCTAGAAGAGTGAGGGGGGATATGGTGACAGTCATTAAATTGCTTCATGGTTATGATAGAGTGGATAGGGATCGATATTTTGATATGGCTGGCTGTAGAACTAGAGGTCATAGTTTGAAGCTTGGTAAGAAAACTTCTTTGCAGGATGTAAGGAAATACTTTTTCAGTGTAAGAGTAGTTGATAATTGGAATTGGCTAAGCGAGGAGGTAGTTAATGCTATCTCAATCCATAGTTTTAAGGACAGGTATGATAAGTATGACTAAGTCTAAAATGGAACCGATCAGGAGACGGGAAGATACGAGCTTTGGGCTCTTTCCCGTAAACACAATTAGGTAATCCACACACCCACACACACACACCACACACACACACACACACACACACACACACACACACACACACACACACACATATACCTTATACTAGCAATTGGATCTGGTTAAACAGAATCCAAGCAAAAACAAACAAGTATATAGACAAACAAACAAAACAAAAGAAATGAAAAAACATTTTATCTAATTTTTAACTGGGAAAAGAAAAAGGACAGAGAAATGGTAATGGACGGCCAAATGAACTTAAAAAAAGTAGGCCTAAAAAGCCTATACGAAAGACGGAAAAAATATTTTATTTTTCCAGTCATTTTAGATAACGTTATTGAGCTCTCCGTGAGGAAGGTCTACACTTGGAATTCGAAATATCTTTATTCAGAAATTATCTGTTCCGGTTTTACGCCACGGACTCCCTTTTCTACCAAGGGCCCTGACGGTTGCCTTCTTGCGAAGGACTTGTTTTGGCAGGTGTAATCGTTACCCTGA
>JAXCGZ010009028.1:10000-14847 GCA_037179515.1 Halocaridina rubra
TAAAAACCTATGGAATTACTGGCCTAAAGTAATCTCTATGCTGATTTTTTCTGGTAAATGATTGAAGAAGTTTGCTCTGTTATGTTCCGGCAAGAATGCTATCTTACAAATATTCACGCTGTAATGCATACGATACAATAAATTTAAAAATGTTTATAGGTCGTTCAACCAAGAATATCAGCACAACCTCCGTGTTGGGTTGGCAGCCCTGCTCCCCAATCGCCTGTACGTACGTAGCATCGGGCTTCTTTCTCTCAAGCTCCCGCAAGTGGGGAGCAGGGTTGCCAACCCAACATGAAGGTTTTGCTGATATTCTTAATTTGAACGGCTGGTAGTCATTTTAAAGATTAATCGGAACTTTTGTAGTGCCATTTTATATGTTTAGCTATAATTATTGATACGTTTTAAAGTGCTCTCATACTATCAGTAAACTCGGGATACTCATAAACATCTAATGCCAATTGCAATAGAAAACCGATCCTAAGTAACTATGTAATTGAAAAACAGGCTGACAAAAGCCATTCTTTGATTCCATCTATCCATATACCAAAGCCATATTCCCCCTTATAAGGAGGGTGACTGAGTCAAAGACAGGACTTTGACTTTTTGTAGGAATTAAACACAGAGGAAGGGATTCCCAGCCCCCTCGCTCTGCCCCATTTAGTCGACTTTAAGACACGCAGGGGAACAAGGAGGAAGTATTCTTACCCCCTCCCTCAGGGGGGATTGCAAACATAAAAATCGGCGATGGATATAGTCTAAATGTTCATAATTAGTAGGTTGACCCATGACACTAACCACCCATTGCTATACTACAGCTGAAGGGTCTTGTGGACTTAAATAAGACTGTTCAGGACAGTTCGATGAGAAGCCATTCTTCAGTTACGGTTCGCTTTCTATGTCTACATCAACACCGAATATTCTTGGATATTCGTTACACATGTGTTATTAGCCATTCACTTCTGACAAGTCACAATACTCCCCATCTCTGTTTCTCTCTATGTTTTCTTAGTTCCCATGCCCAATGAGGATAGATTTTGGTCTGTCCTGGTGTCACAATCATAAACAAAATAATTATGGGATAAAACCTTTAAACCTCTGGGTAAATGCAAAACAAATGAACATAAAACATAAAACGATTACTATTAAAACAAGTGTCTATTCATAATGAGAGGAGATAAGATGAGATACAAGAGAGATACTGACTGCAATAACTATCTCGCTAATTAAACGAGACCCCAGAGGCAATATCCAATTACAACAGCTCATTAGCATTTATTACGACCCCTGATGACTGCGGGAACACGATCATCCAAATGTGATTGTGCCTTAATTACTGATTGAGATTTGGGCCATTAAAATTGTGGTCTTTTAGCCATTATAATTGTGGCCTTTTTCTCGCTAACATGGTAATGGGTTCTTTCATAAGATATATACTTTCAATTGGAATTCTGCCAATTACATGAAAATTGTATAATAATAATATCTAGGAGAACTGTCTAGATAATGATGTTCCGGTTTTACGTCAAGGACTCCCTTTTCTACAAAGGGCTAGGACGGTTGCTTTCTTGTGAAGGACTTATTTTGGCAGATGTAATCGTTACCCTGAGTGCATGCCCTTGCCAACCTCAGACCGTGACGGGGCACGAACCCTCTACCTGACGCCTCAGAGTCACGGATGCTACCACTTGAGCCACGGTGACTACTGTCTAGATAATGATAATCGAGAATATTACGGATTTTGGTACAACAGTCAAGAGACTAAAATAGTACAGGGAAAATGAAAATATTATTGTCATGGACCAATTCACATTACAATAGAATAAATAAAATCATATAATGGAAACCACGTAAGTTAGTTCACACCTTATCTTTGAGTACATAATCTGAATTATCATATTTTAGCCTTTTCGAGGGTTCGCGCCCCGCCACGGTCTGAGATAAGCAAGGGCATGTACTCAGGGTAACGATTACATCTGCCAAAACAAGTCCTTTGCAAGAAGGCAACGGTCCTAGCCCTTGCTAGAATAGGGAGTCCGTGGAGTAAAATCAGAAGAAGAAGAAGAATCATATTTTAGCCTTTAAAAAAACGAATGGTGTGCAGTAATACATGAAAACATGTTTTGACATTGCACGTTTATCATTAAAACCAATATCCTAAATATCTGCACGAGACTTTCACTAATTAAATTCTTAATAATCCTGAAATCTACACAGTTTTCATCTGTCTCTACCGTACCAGATCATTAAATCAAAATCATGTAAATGAGAATGAAATTATACTCTACTCTAAATTCCAATATTCAAATTCCAATATCCCATTGATTTTACCTTCATATTTTTACTATTAATATATCATTCCAAAGCCAAATTGACATAATTTAAAGGATGCATTTTGCCCACACTCTCGACACTACACATAGCTGCCACCATTTTCTATTTTTTTTTCATGAGAAAAAAAATTATTCGTCGTGAAAATTTTTTATAAAGCCTGCTGGCTAGTACAGTGGTAACGCGCTGGCTTCGCATTCACGAGGTCGAAAGATCGGTTCCCGTCCAAGACCGAGAGTTTAAGCTGTTTACAGGGGAGGTTACTGCTGTGGTTGGCCACCACAGTGGGGGGTTGGGGCTTGCCCCGGCTGACGAATACCCATTGCATTGTAATGGAAATAAAGGTTTATTATTATTACTATTATTATTATTATTATTATTATTATTATTATTATTATTATTAGTAGTAGTAGTAGTAGTAGTAGTAGTAGTAGTAGTAGTAGTAATAGTAGTAGTAATAGTAGTAGTAGTAGTAGTAGTAGTAGTAGTAGTAGTAGTAGTAAGAATATAATACAGTTATCATTATGAAAATACTCAACATGTACATCTTATGTTTTCATAAAACTTAACCTATATATATATATATATATATATATATATATATATATATATATATATATATATATATATATATATATATATATGAACGTTTCAACTTTAGAATTATACAAAGCCGAATTTCACCATTAGGGCACACAATTTTTTTTTTATTTTTTTTTAATTGATACTACCTAGAAATCTTACAAAAATGACCCATGAAGTTCTGCATTTCCCTTTATTAGTTAAAAAAAAACAGATATTTACAAGTCTCTCTCAAATAATATTGAAAGAAATATTTTAAAAATAAAAAGCCAAGATTGCTGAACTGATCAAAGCCTGATTTTCTCTCTAATGACGGCCTAACTCCAGAAGAGCGTGTCCTTTTTGCCAAATGAGGGCGGAGAGGAGAAAATTAGGGTGTGTATGATAGCCGCGAACTTTATGAGCCATAATAGAATTTTTACACTGATAAAAGAGCTCGTGAATTTTACAAAAATAAAAAAAACTAATATTTATTGACTCTCTCTCTCTCTCTCTCTCTCTCTCTCTCTCTCTCTCTCTCTCTCTCCTCTCTCTCTCTCTCTCTCTCCTCTCTCTCTCTTATTCCGTGTATCTGAATTGTGTGTATGTGTGTGTGTTTTTGCTAAAATATATGTGTGTGTGCATGTGTGTGTGTGTGTGTGTGTGTAAATAATTGTAGTTATATATGGCATTATGTTAGGCAAAAGTAACGATTATAGTACAGAAAAAGTACATTTCTACCAACTCTTAACAGCATGTTGGCAGGAAAACACAATGCAACTTCAAGGAAAAAAAAACTGTGATGTGACTCTGATTGAAGAGGTTAGAACTGAAAGGCAATGCATGTGCAAGAAAAAATAATATTCACATTGCAATACAGTAGTCTCCGTGGCTAAATGGTAGCGTCCGCGACTCTGTGTCGGCAGGTCGAGGGTTCGCGCCCCGTCACGGACTGAGGATAGTAAGGGCATACACTCAGGGTAACGATTACATTTGCCAAAACAAGTCCTTCGCAAGAAGGCAACCGTTCTAGCCCTTAGTAGAAAAGGGAGTTCGAGACGTAAAACCGAATCATTTAAGTTGCAATACCATTCTTTGTCACACTGCATGAAAAAAAGGAGACCCAGGGGCACTAGATCAAGTGAAAGAAGAAGTTATGGCGTCTCAGACATAAACCTCCGCTGAATACAGCCCCGGGAGAAATTAAGAAGTCAAGCGGAGGAAAATGAGGTAGAGAAAAAGAAAATGGATGAAGAGAAGAAGGAAGATATGACAGAGGAAGGAAGGGAGGAAAATGGAAATAACGGAAAACAGGTAGAAAAACAAGGAAAGGATGAAGAGAAGGAGGAAAATACGACAGAGGAAGGAAGGGAGGAAAATGGAAATAACGGAAAACAGGTAGAAAAACAGGGAAAGGATGAAGAGAAGGAAGAAGAAATGACAGAGGAATTAAGAGAGGAAAATGGAAAAAACGGAAATGCGGTAGAAAAATATGGAAAGGATGAAGAGAAGGAGAAAGAAATGACAAGAAGGAAGGGAAGAAAATGGAAATAACGGAAATGAAGTGGAAAAACAAAGAAAATGTATGACGAGAAGGTGGAAGAAATGACAGAATGGAAGGGAGGAAAATGGAAATAACGGAAATGAAGTGGCAAAACAGGGAAAGGATGAAGAGAAAGAGGAAAAAACGACAGAGGAAAGGAGGGAGGAAAATAGAAAAGCGGAAACGAGGTAGAAAAAAAGGAAAATGGATGAAAAGAAGGAGGATAAAACGACAGAGGAAGGAAGGGAGGAAAACGGAGATAACGGAAAAGAGGTAGAAAAACAGGGAAAGGATGAAAAGAAGGAGGAAGATATGACAGAGGAAGGAAGGGAGGAAAATGGAAATAACGGAAATGAGGTAGAAAAACAAGGAAACTGTATGAAGAGAAGGTGGAGGAAGGGAAGATGAACAA
>JAXCGZ010009029.1:5000-14812 GCA_037179515.1 Halocaridina rubra
TACCTTCTGTGGTGTAGTGGTAGCGCCGTGACTTAGTAATCATAAGTCCTAGGTTCGAGTCCCGGTCGGGGTAAAAAATGATTCATGTTTTCACATATGTAATGTGCTTATTTGATATTTCATGCCCGAATGAGATTGGGAATTGAATTAAATGCTTAAATGAAGCCACGAGTGAGGTTGGGGAATCTGTAATATGAACATAGTGGCATTCAGATAGAATGCGTTCATTCCTAAGTATAGCAGATATAAGCTATAAGGTTGGATTCCTTTTTTACCTTCTGTGGTGTAGTAGTAGTGCCTTGACTTAGTAATCATAAGTCCTAGGTTCGAGTCCCGGTCTGGGTAAAAAATGATTCATGTTTTCACATATGTAATGTGCTTATTTGATATATCATGCCCGAATGAGATTGGGAATTGAATTAAATGGTAAAATGAAGCCACGAGTGAGGTTGGGGATTCTGTAATATGAACATAGTGGCATTCAGATAGAATGCGTTCATTCCTAAGTATAGCAGATAAAAGCTATAAGGTTTGATTTCTTTTTTACCTTCTGTGTCCTAGGTTCGAGTCCCGGTCGGGGTAAAAAATGATTCATGTTTTCACATATGTAATGTGCTTATTTGATATTTCATGCCTGAATGAGATTAGGAATTGAATTAAATGGTAAAATGAAGCCACGAGTGAGGTTGGGGAATCTGTAATATGAACATAGTGGCATTCAGATAGAATGCGTTCATTCCTAAGTATAGCAGATATAAGCTATAAGGTTGGATTCCTTTTTTACCTTCTGTGGTGAAGTGGTAGCGCCTTGACTTAGTAATCATAAATCCTAGGTTCGAGTCCCGGTCGGGGTAAAAAATGATTCATGTTTTCACATATATAATGTGCTTATTTGATATTTCATGCCCGAATGAGATTGGGAAATGAATTAAATGCTAAAATGAAGCCGCGAGTGAGGTTGGGGAATCTGTAATATGAACATAGTGGCATTCAGATAGAATACGTTCATTCCTAAGTATAACAGATATAAGCTATAAGGTTGGCTTCCTTTTTTACCTTCTGTGGTGTAGTGGTAGCGCCTTGACTTAGTAATCATAAGTCCTAGGTTGGAGTCCCGGTCGGGGTAAAAAATGATTTATGTTTTCTCATATGTAATGTGCTTATTTTATATTTCATACCCGAATGAGATTGGGAATTGAATTAAATGCTAAAATGAAGCCACGAGTGAGGTTGGGGAATCTGTAATATGAACATTGTGGCATTCAGATAGAATGCGTTCATTCCTAAGTATAGCAGATATAAGCTATAAGGTTGGATTCCTTTTTTACCTTCAGTGGTGTAGTGGTAGCACCTTGGCTTAGTAATCATAAGTCCTAGGTTCGAGTCCCGGTCGGGGTAAAAAATGATTCATGTTTTCACATATGTAATGTGCTTATTTGATATTTCATGCCCGAATGAGATTGGGAATTGAATAAAATGGTAAAATGAAGCCACGAGTGAGGTTGGGGAATCTGTAATATGAACATAGTGGCATTCAGATAGAATGCGTTCATTCCTAAGTATAGCAGATATAAGCTATAAGGTTGGATTCCTTTTTTACCTTCTGTGGTGTAATGGTAGTGCCTTGAATTAGTAATCATAAGTATTACGTTCGAGTCCCGGTTGGGGTAAAAAATGATTCATGTTTTCACATATATGTAATGTGCTTATTTGATATTTCATGCCTGAATGAGATTGGGAATTGAATTAAATTCTTAAATGAAGCCACGAGTGAGGTTGGGGAATCTGTAATATGAACATAGTGGCATTCAGATAGAATGCGTTCATTCCTAAGTATAGCAGATATAAGCTATAAGGTTGGATTCCTTTTTTACCTTCTGTGGTGTAGTGGTAGCTCCTTGCCTTAGTAATCATAAGTCCTAGGTTCGAGTCCCGGTCGGGGTAAAAAATGATTCATGTTTTCACATATGTAATGTGCTTATTTGATATTTCATGCCCGAATGAGATTGGGAATTGAATTAAATGCTAAAATGAAGCCACGAGTGAGGTTGGGGAATCTGTAATATGAACATAGTGAAATTCAGACAGAATGCGTTCATTCCTAAGTATAGCAGATATAAGCTATAAGGTTGGATTCCTTTTTTACCTTCTGTGGTGTAGTGGTAGCGCCTTGACATAGTAATCATAAGTCCTAGGTTCGAGTCTCGGTCGGGGTAAAAAATGATTCATGTTTTCACATATGTAATGTGCTTATTTGATATATCATGCCCGAATGAGATTGGGAATTGAATTAAATGGTAAAATGAAGCCACGAGTGAGGTTCGGGAATCTGTAAAATGAACATAGTGGCATTCAGATAGAATGTGTTCATTCCTAAGTATAGCAGATAAAAGCTATAAGGTTGGATTTCTTTTTTACCTTCTGTGTCCTAGGTTCGAGTGCCGGTCGGGGTAAAAAATGATTCATGTTTTCACATATGTAATGTGCTTATTTGATATTTCATGCCTGAATGAGATTGGGAATTGAATTAAATGGTAAAATGAAGCCACGAGTGAGGTTGGGGAATCTGTAATATGAACATAGTGGCATTCAGATAGAATGCGTTCATTCCTAAGTATAGCAGATATAAGCTATAAGGTTGGATTCCTTTTTTACCTTCTGTGGTGAAGTGGTAGCACCTTGAGTTAGTAATCATAAATCCTAGGTTTGAGTCCCGGTCGGGGTAAAAAATGATTCATGTTTTCACATATGTAATGTGCTTATTTGATATTTCATGCCCGAATGAGATTGGGAATTGAATTAAATGCTAAAATGAAGCCACGAGTGAGGTTGGGGAATCTGTAATATGAACATAGTGGCATTCAGATAGAATGCGCTCATTTCTAAGTATAACAGATATAAGCTATAAGGTTGGATTCCTTTTTTACCTTCTGTGGTGTAGTGGTAGCGCCTTGACTTAGTAATCATAAGTCCTAGGTTCGAGTCCCGGTCAGGGTAAAAAATGATTCATGTTTTCACATATGTAATGTGCTTATTTGATATTTCATACCCGAATGAGATTGGGAATTGAATTAAATACTAAAATGAATCCACGAGTGAGGTTGGGGAATCTGTAATATGAACATTGTGGCATTCAGATAGAATGCGTTCATTCCTAAGTATAGCAGATATAAGCTATAAGGTTGGATTCCTTTTTTACCTTCTGTGGTGTAGTGGTAGCGCCTTGACTTAGTAATCATAAGTCCTAGGTTCGAGTCCCGGTCGGGGTAAAAAATGATTCATGTTTTCACATATGTAATGTGCTTATTTGATATTTCATGCCTGAATGAGATTGGGAATTGAATTAAATGGTAAAATGAAGCCACGAGTGAGGTTGGGGAATCTGTAATATGAACATAGTGGCATTCAGATAGAATGCGTTCATTCCTAAGTATAGCAGATATAAGCTATAAGTTTGGATTCCTTTTTTACCTTCTGTGGTGTAGTGGTAGCGCCTTGACTTAGTAATCATAAGTCCTAGGTTCGAGTCCCGGTCGGGGTAAAAAATGATTCATGTTTTCACTATATGTAATGTGCTTATTTGATATTTCATGCCCGAATGAGATTGGGAATTGAATTAAATGCTAAAATGAAGCCACGAGTGAGGTTGGGGAATCTGTAATATGAACATAGTGGCATTCAGACAGAATGCGTTCATTCCTAAGTATAGCAGATATAAGCTATAAGGTTGGATTTCTTTTTTACCTTCTGTGGTGTAGTGGTAGCGCCTTGACTTAGTTATCATAAGTCCTAGGTTCGAGTCCCGGTCGGGGTAAAAAATGATTCATGTTTTCACATATGTAATGTGGTTATTTGATATATCATGCCCGAATGAGATTTGGAATTGAATTAAATGGTAAAATGAAGCCACGAGTGAGGTTGGGGAATCTGTAATATGAACATAGTGGCATTCAGATAGAATGTGTTCATTCCTAAGAATAGCAGATAAAAGCTATAAGGTTGGATTTCTTTTTTACCTTCTGTGTCCTAGGTTCGAGTCCCGGTCAGGGTAAAAAATGATTCATGTTTTCTCATATGTAATGTGCTTATTTGATATTTCATGCCTGAATGAGATTGGGAATTGAATTAAATGGTAAAATGAAGCCACGAGTGAGGTTGGGGAATCTGTAATATGAACATAGTGGCATTCAGATAGAATGCGCTCATTCCTAAGTATAACAGATATAAGCTATAAGGTTGGATTCCTTTTTTACCTTCTGTGGTGTAGTGGTAGCGCCTTGACTTAGTAATCATAAGTCCTAGGTTCGAGTCCCGGTCAGGGTAAAAAATGATTCATGTTATCACATATGTAATGTGCTTATTTGATATTTCATACCTGAATGAGATTGGGAATTGAATTAAATGCTAAAATGAAGCCACGAGTGAGGTTGGGGAATCTGTAATATGAACATTGTGGCATTCAGATAGAATGCGTTCATTCCTAAGTATAGCAGATATAAGCTATAAGGTTGGATTCCTTTTTTACCTTCTGTGGTGTAGTGGTAGCGCCTTGACTTAGTAATCATAAGTCCTAGGTTCGTGTCCTGGTTGGGGTAAAAAATGATTCATGTTTTCACATATGTAATGTGCTTATTTGATATTTCATGCCCGAATGAGATTGGGAATTGAATTAAATGGTAAAATGAAGCCACGAGTGAGGTTGGGGAATCTGTAATATGAACATAGTGGCATTCAGATAGAATGCGTTCATTCCTAAGTATAGCAGATATAAGCTATAAGGTTGGATTCCTTTTTTACCTTCAGTGGTGTAGTGGTAGCACCTTGGCTTAGTAATCATAAGTCTTAGGTTCGAGTCCCGGTCGGGGTAAAAAATGATTCATGTTTTCACATATGTAATGTGCTTATTTGATATTTCATGCCCGAATGAGATTGGGAATTGAATAAAATGGTAAAATGAAGCCACAAGTGAGGTTGGGGAATCTGTAATATGAACATAGTGGCATTCAGATAGAATGCGTTCATTCCTAAGTATAACAGATATAAGCTATAAGGTTGGATTCCTTTTTTACCTTCTGTCGTGTAATGGTAGCGCCTTGAATTAGTAATCATAAGTATTAGGTTCGAGTCCCGGTCGGGGTAAAAAATGATTCATGTTTTCACATATGTAATGTGCTTATTTGATATTTCATGCCTGAATGAGATTGGGAATTGAATTAAATTCTTAAATGAAGCCACGAGTGAGGTTGGGGAATCTGTAATATGAACATAGTGGCATTCAGATAGAATGCGTTCATTCCTAAGTATAGCAGATATAAGCTATAAGGTTGGATTCCTTTTTTACCTTCTGTGGTGTAGTGGTAGCGCCTTGACTTAGTAATCATAAGTCCTAGGTTCGAGTCCCGGTCGGGGTAAAAAATGATTCATGTTTTCACATATGTAATGTGCTTATTTGATATTTCATGCCCGAATGAGATTGGGAATTGAATTAAATGCTAAAATGAAGCCACGAGTGAGGTTGGGGAATCTGTAATATGAACATAGTGAAATTCAGACAGAATGCGTTCATTCCTAAGTATAGCAGATATAAGCTATAAGGTTGGATTCCTTTTTTACCTTCTGTGGTGTAGTGGTAGCGCCTTGACTTAGTAATCATAAGTCCTAGGTTCGAGTCCCGGTCGGGGTAAAAAATGATTCATGTTTTCACATATGTAATGTGCTTATTTGATATATCATGCCCGAATGAGATTGGGAATTGAATTAAATGGCAAAATGAAGCCACGAGTGAGGTTCGGGAATCTGTAAAATGAACATAGTGGCATTCAGATAGAATGTGTTCATTCCTAAGTATAGCAGATAAAAGCTATAAGGTTGGATTTCTTTTTTACCTTCTGTGTCCTAGGTTCGAGTCCCGGTCGGGGTAAAAAATGATTCATGTTTTCACATATGTAATGTGCTTATTTGATATTTCATGCCTGAATGAGATTGGGAATTGAATTAAATGGTAAAATGAAGCCACGAGTGAGGTTGGGGAATCTGTAATATGAACATAGTGGCATTCAGATAGAATGCGTTCATTCCTAAGTATAGCAGATATAAGCTATAAGGTTGGATTCCTTTTTTACCTTCTGTGGTGAAGTGGTAGCGCCTTGAGTTAGTAATCATAAATCCTAGGTTCGAGTCCCGGTCGGGGTAAAAAATGATCCATGTTTTCACATATGTAATGTGCTTATTTGATATTTCATACCCGAATGAGATTGGGGATTGAATTAAATACTAAAATGAATCCACGAGTGAGGTTGGGGAATCTGTAATATGAACATTGTGGCATTCAGATAGAATGCGTTCATTCCTAAGTATAGCAGATATAAGCTATAAGGTTGGATTCCTTTTTTACCTTCTGTGGTGTAGTGGTAGCGCCTTGACTTAGTAATCATAAGTCCTAGGTTCGAGTCCCGGTCGGGGTAAAAAATGATTCATGTTTTCACATATGTAATGTGCTTATTTGATATTTCATGCCCGAATGAGATTGGGAATTGAATTAAATGGTAAAATGAAGCCACGAGTGAGGTTGGGGAATCTGTAATATGAACATAGTGGCATTCAGATAGAATGCGTTCATTCCTAAGTATAGCAGATATAAGCTATAAGGTTGGATTCCTTTTTTACCTTCTGTGGTGTAGTGGTAGCGCCTTGACTTAGTAATCATAAGTCCTAGGTTCGAGTCCCGGTCGGGGTAAAAAATGATTCATGTTTTCACATATGTAATGTGCTTAATTGATATTTCATGCCCGAATGAGATTGGGAATTGAATTAAATGGTAAAATGAAGCCACGAGTGAGGTTGGGGAATCTGTAATATGAACATTGTGGCATTCAGATAGAATGTGTTCATTCCTAAGTATAGCAGATAAAAGCTATAAGGTTGGATTTCTTTTTTACCTTCTGTGTCCTAGGTTCGAGTCCCGGTCAGGGTAAAAAATGATTCATGTTTTCTCATATGTAATGTGCTTATTTGATATTTCATGCCTGAATGAGATTGGGAATTGAATTAAATGGTAAAATGAAGCCACGAGTGAGGTTGGGGAATCTGTAATATGAACATAGTGGCATTCAGATAGAATGCGTTCATTCCTAAGTATAGCAGATATAAGCTATAAGGTTGGATTCCTTTTTTACCTTCTGTGGTGAAGTGGTAGCGCCTTGAGTTAGTAATCATAAATCCTAGGTTCGAGTCCCGGTCGGGGTAAAAAATGATTCATGTTTTCACATATGTAATGTGCTTATTTGATATTTCATGCCCGAATGAGATTGGGAATTGAATTAAATGCTAAAATGAAGCCACGAGTGAGGTTGGGGAATCTGTAATATGAACATAGTGGCATTCAGATAGAATGCGCTCATTCCTAAGTATAACAGATATAAGCTATAAGGTTGGATTCCTTTTTTACCTTCTGTGGTGTAGTGGTAGCGCCTTGACTTAGTAATCATAAGTCCTAGGTTCGAGTCCCGGTCGGGGTAAAAAATGATTCATGTTTTCACATATGTAATGTGCTTATTTGATATTTCATGCCCGAATGAGATTGGGAATTGAATTAAATGCTAAAATGAAGCCACGAGTGAGGTTGGGGAATCTGTAATATGAACATAGTGGCATTCAGACAGAATGCGTTCATTCCTAAGTATAGCAGATATAAGCTATAAGGTTGGATTCCTTTTTTACCTTCTGTGGTGTAGTGGTAGCGCCTTGACTTAGTAATCATAAGTCCTAGGTTCGAGTCCCGGTCGGGGTAAAAAATGATTCATGTTTTCACATATGTAATGTGCTTATTTGATATATCATGCCCGAATGAGATTTGGAATTGAATTAAATGGTAAAATGAAGCCACGAGTGAGGTTGGGGAATCTGTAATATGAACATAGTGGCATTCAGATAGAATGTGTTCATTCCTAAGTATAGCAGATAAAAGCTATAAGGTTGGATTTCTTTTTTACCTTCTGTGTCCTAGGTTCGAGTCCCGGTCAGGGTAAAAAATGATTCATGTTTTCACATATGTAATGTGCTTATTTGATATTTCATGCCTGAATGAGATTGGGAATTGAATTAAATGGTAAAATGAAGCCACGAGTGAGGTTGGGGAATCTGTAATATGAACATAGTGGCATTCAGATAGAATGCGTTCATTCCTAAGTATAGCAGATATAAGCTATAAGGTTGGATTCCTTTTTTACCTTCTGTGGTGAAGTGGTAGCGCCTTGAGTTAGTAATCATAAGTCCTAGGTTCGAGTCCCGGTCGGGGTAAAAAATGATTCATGTTTTCACATATGTAATGTGCTTATTTGATATTTCATGCCCGAATGAGATTGGGAATTGAATTAAATGCTAAAATGAAGCCACGAGTGAGGTTGGGGAATCTGTAATATGAACATAGTGGCATTCAGACAGAATGCGTTCATTCCTAAGTATAGCAGATATAAGCTATAAGGTTGGATTCCTTTTTTACCTTCTGTGGTGTAGTGGTAGCGCCTTGACTTAGTAATCATAAGTCCTAGGTTCGAGTCCCGGTCGGGGTAAAAAATGATTCATGTTTTCACATATGTAATGTGCTTATTTGATATATCATGCCCGAATGAGATTTGGAATTGAATTAAATGGTAAAATGAAGCCACGAGTGAGGTTCGGGAATCTGTAAAATGAACATAGTGGCATTCAGATAGAATGTGTTCATTCCTAAGTATAGCAGATAAAAGCTATAAGGTTGGATTTCTTTTTTACCTTCTGTGTCCTAGGTTCGAGTCCCGGTCGGGGTAAAAAATGATTCATGTTTTCTCATATGTAATGTGCTTATTTGATATTTCATGCCTGAATGAGATTGGGAATTGAATTAAATGGTAAAATGAAGCCACGAGTGAGGTTGGGGAATCTGTAATATGAACATAGTGGCATTCAGATAGAGTGCGTTCATTCCTAAGTATAGCAGATATAAGCTATAAGGTTGGATTCCTTTTTTACCTTCTGTGGTGAAGTGGTAGCGCCTTGAGTTAGTAATCATAAATCCTAGGTTCGAGTCCCGGTCGGGGTAAAAAATGATTCATGTTTTCACATATGTAATGTGCTTATTTGATATTTCATGCCCGAATGAGATTGGGAATTGAATTAAATGCTAAAATGAAGCCACGAGTGAGGTTGGGGAATCTGTAATATGAACATAGTGGCATTCAGATAGAATGCGCTCATTCCTAAGTATAACAGATATAAGCTATAAGGTTGGATTCCTTTTTTACCTTCTGTGGTGTAGTGGTAGCGCCTTGACTTAGTAATCATAAGTCCTAGGTTCGAGTCCCGGTCGGGGTAAAAAATGATTCATGTTTTCACATATGTAATGTGCTTATTTGATATTTCATACCTGAATGAGATTGGGAATTGAATTAAATGCTAAAATGAAGCCACGAGTGAGGTTGGGGAATCTGTAATATGAACATTGTGGCATTCAGATAGAATGCGTTCATTCCTAAGTATAGCAGATATAAGCTATAAGGTTGGATTCCTTTTTTACCTTCTGTGGTGTAGTGGTAGCGCCTTGACTTAGTAATCATAAGTCCTAGGTTCGAGTCCCGGTCGGGGTAAAAAATGATTCATGTTTTCACATATGTAATGTGCTTATTTGATATTTCATGCCCGAATGAGATTGGGAATTGAATTAAATGCTAAAATGAAGCCACGAGTGAGGTTGGGGAATCTGTAATATGAACATAGTGGCATTCAGATAGAATGCGTTCATTCCTAAGTATAACAGATATAAGCTATAAGGTTGG
>JAXCGZ010009030.1:0-14778 GCA_037179515.1 Halocaridina rubra
GTCCAAAAAGACCCCAAAAAGCACTGTTGACACTAAAATGATGTCTGTATCTTACTATGAATGTCGCCACGGTGAGGAATCAAACTGCGCTGTAGAACCCTCAGAAATCAGCAATAACTGTAGAGATTACACAGTCGTTGTCCGCTTCCGAAAGATGGCGGGACACACCAATTGGAAAGAGTGACCACTGTGTGTTGTTGATGGAGTATATCATTGAAGATATTCTTCCTGAGAGTAGAGGCACTGAGGACATGAGGAGGAACTATCCGAAAGGAGATTACATCAAAATGAATGAGCTTTTTGCAGTTATTGACTGGAGAACCTTATTTTACAACAAATCTGTACAAGAAAAGTATGACATCTTTTGTGAGAAATATGGGAAGATAGTAGATTGCTGCATACCGGTCACCAAAGTAGGTGTAATTCATGCCAGAGAGAAATGGTTCGATAATGGGTGTAAAAGAGCTAAGGAGTGGAGAGACAAATGCTGGAAAAGGTATAGGAGGAGAAAAAACATAAATGCCTGGCAAACCTACAAAAGAGCAAGAAATGACTACCTAAGTAAAAGGAGAGAGGCAGAGAGAGACTATGAGAGGGACATCACCAGGAAGGCTAAAGAAAATCCCAAGCTTTTCCACAGCTTTATCAGAGGAAAACTGAAGGTAAAAGAACAGGTTTTAAGGCTAAAGAGAGCGGATGGAATCATCACTGAGACGGATGAAGAGATCTGCAAAGAATTGAACAAGGAGTTTCAGTCAGTATTTGCAGTAGAAAATACCCCACCCCCTCAGATTGCAGTGATAGAAGCTCAAGGGCCGGTATTAGAGAACATCAACCTTACAGCCACAGAGGTATGCAAAGCGTTGATGGATTTAGATGTTCATAAAGCTACAGGTCCTGATGACATATCCCCTCATGTGCTTAAAAAATGCGCAAACTCAATATCAGTATCACTAAGTATCATATTTAAGGAGTCACTGGAGTCGGGGGAGATTCCAAGATGCTGGAAACAAGCAAACGTGATACCTATCTTCAATAAGGGAAGGAGGGATACGGCTCTGAACTATAGACCAGTTTCCTTGACCAGCATAGTTTGCGAAGTTATGGAGAAACCACTAAGGAGACATATCTCTCTTCACTTGGAATCCTTCAACTTTTTGTCAGTGAGGCAACATGGCTTCAGAGAAGGTAGATCAACAGTAACAAACTTATTAGAATTTTATGATGAGGTAAGCCAAATCTTACAGGAAAGAGAGGGCTGGGCAGATTGCATATTCCTAGACTTCCAGAAAGCGCTTGACACTGTTCCACATGGGAGACTTATTAGGAAGCTGCAATCAATGGCTAGGATAGGTGGAAATATTTTGGAATGGATAAAAACTTACTTAGAAGGAAGGGAACAGAGGGTTAGAGTAAGACACTCTGTGTCTGAATGGAGAAGAGTTAGTAGTGGAGTTCCACAGGGTTCAGTTTTAGGGCCACTTTTGTTCCTTGTATATGTAAATGACCTAGCAGAGTCTGTAAATTCATTCATGAATATGTTTGCAGATGATGCAAAGATTGTGAAGAAAGTAAAAAACGAGAACAATGGTAGAGAACTTCAGGAGGATCTAAATAATCTGCATGAGTGGTCAGAAAAGTGGCTAATGAAATTCAATACTTCAAAATGTAAGGTAATGAGAATGGGTACAAGTGCAAGAAGGCCCAAACTTGACTACTCGGTGGCTGGAGTACAACTTCAAGAGACAGAAAATGAGAGAGATCTAGGAGTAAACATACTGGCAGATTTGTCTCCAGAAATACATATAAATGGCATAGTAAGGGCAGCATATGCATTCTTATCAAATGTAAGGGTAGCCTTCAGGCACATGGACAAGGAAATGTTCAGAAATATTTATGTAACCTATGTGAGGCCAAAACTCGAATATGCAGCCCTCTTTTGGAATCCGCACTTGAAAAAGCACATAGCTAAGCTTGAAAAAGTTCAAAGACATGCCACGAAACTGGTGCCAGAAATACGCAATCTCAGTTATGATGAGAGGCTGAGGGAATTAGACTTACCATCACTCGAAGCTAGAAGAGTGAGGGGGGATATGGTGACAGTCTTTAAATTCGTTCATGGTTATGATAGAATGGATAGGGATCGGTATTTTGATATGGCTGGCTCTAGAACTAGAGGTCATAGTTTGAAGCTTCGTAAGAAAACTTCTTTGCAGGATGTAAGGAAATACTTTTTCAGTGTAAGAGTAGTTGATAATTGGAGTTGGCTAAGCGAGGAGGTAGTTAATGGTATCTCAATCCATAGTTTTAAGGACAGGTATGATAAGTATCACTAAGTCTAAAATGGAACCGATCAGGAGACGGGAAGATTCGAGCTTTGGGCACTTTTCCGTTAACACAATTAGGTAATCACATACATACATACATACATACATACATACATACATACATACATACATACATACATACATATACATATATATATATATATATATATATATATATATATATATATATATATATATATATAAATATATATATATATATATATATATATATATATATATATATATATATATATATATATATATATATATATATATATATATATATATATATATATATATATATATATATATATATATATATATATATATATATATATATATATATATATTTATATATTTATATATATATATATATATATATATATATATATATATATATATATATATATATATATATATATATATATATATATATATATATATATATATATATATATATATATATATATATATATATATATATATACATATATATATATATATATATATATATATATATATATATATATATATTATATATATATATATATATATATATATATATATATATATATATATATATATATATATATATATATATATATATATATATATATATATATATATATATATATATATATATATATATATATATATATATATATATATATATATATATATATATATATATATATATATATATATATATATATATATATATATATATATATATATATATATATATATATATATATATATATATATATATATATATATATATATATATATATATATATATATATATATATATATATATATATATATAGTGTTCCTTCCATTATCGCGAGGGTTCGGTTCCAGGACCCGGCGTGAGATAAGAAAATCGCGGAGTAGGATCAGCCTTTTTGTACATAGATATTTTAATTTCTTTTTACGTTTACACCGTATAAACTGTATACACCCTCCCTGTACTGTTAAGAAACCACCCTTACTTCATAAATAACAGCATGCAAGCGTAAATTTATATGACATACTCATGTACATAGGTATTTTACAATTATTTTTATGTTTACTGTATAAACCCTCCCTGCACTGTTAAAAAACCACCCTTTACTTTATAAATAACAGCATGCAACATAAATTTATATGTACGTGATAGGTAAACTTACCTTATCTGTTATGGTTAGCATTTTCCTTTGCCACTTAGGTTCACTACAAGAAGCCTTAGAAGATGAAGGATGCTTGGGAGGCATTGCAAAGGTTAAAATATGCGAGTAAAAAAATCACAAGCAAAACGTATTAATAAGCACAACGTGAACAGTGCACACGTGAGTTAGACTGAACAAGCCTTTCTCCAAAACGCTGATAGCGGTATTGTATTTTACATGTTGCAATACTGTTAGTATTTATGTTTTTTACTCTTTTTTACTGTTTTATTATTCTTAGGCTAAGAAATACGTTTTTTTTATCAATAAAATCATGAAACTACTGGAAATATAAATATATATGCTAGCTCACGTAGCTGCGACTCCCACACATTGTACGCTATTGGAAACTTATTTCGCATGATGCAATACTGCGAGTTATACTGTACGTACTTATATCTAAATTGCCGCTTAGGCTCACTACAAGAAGGCTTAGAAGATGAAGGATGCTTGGGAGGCATTGCAAAGGTTAAACTATGCGAGTAAAAAGATCACAAGCAAAACGTATTAATAAGCACAACATGAATGGCGCACACGTGAGTTAGACTGAACGAGCCTTTGTCCGAAAGGCTGATAGCGGTATCGTATTTTACATGTTGCAATACTGTTAGTATTTATGTTTTTTTGCTATTTTGTACTGTTTTACTATTCTTAGGCTAAGAAATTCGTTTTTTTATCAATAAAATCATGAAACTACTGGAAATATAAATATATATGCTAGCTCACGTAGCTGCGACCCCAATACATTTTACGCTATCGGACACTATTTCGCATGATGCAATACTGTGAGCTATACTGAATGTACGTATATATAAATTTATGTTTTTTGCTATTTTTTACTGTTTTATTATTCATAGGCTGGGAAATGAATTTTTTTTATCAGTTAGATAATGAAATATGTTTTTTCAATAAAAAAATGAAAATACTGAGAATTTAATTTTTTTTATTATTTTAGTATTTTTGCATATACCCCCCAAAAAAATAATAATTTGCCAAAAACAATCCGTGGTACAGTGAAAACGCGAGCCAAGAAACGCGATCCAGCGAAGGATCACTGTATATATATATATATATATATATATATATATATATATATATATATATATATATATATATATATATATATATATATATATATATATATATATACATACATATACACAAAGTTGGCTCACGGCCAACTTGGGGAATCTGTAATATGAACACAGTGACATTCAGATAGAATGCGTTCATTCCTAAGTATAGCAGATATAAGCGATAAGGTTGGAGTCTTTTTAACCTTCTGTGGCGTAGTTGGTAGCGCCTTGACTTAGTAATTATAAGTCCTAGGTTCAAGTCCTAGTTGGGGTAAAAATGATTCATGTTTTCACATATATATGTGCTTATTAGGTTATATATATATATATATATATATATATATATATATATATATATATATATATATATATATATATATATATATATATATATATATATATATATATATATATATATATATATTATGATATGAAAATTGAGCAATAGTACTAGTTATCTAAATTGTAGGATACAGTAAGTGTCTAGTTTTCGTGCCTGAAAACTGTGCTAACTTGATGAATTGTATATTAGATTTACTCTTCTGAAAATTAAAAATAATAATGTGTCGAATGATGTACTGTTTTGTGAGTATCTGTGTTAAATATGAGCAAATATTTGAAACTAACATAAAAGCATCTTGCAAATGCTAACAGCTTTTGGGCATTTGGTACTCGGAACACTTTGAGTATTATATGTCAGTGTCTATTTAGATGTTAGCTGGAGCAGAAGAGATGTATGCCCAATAGAACTATTTATAATAAGATTACTGGTACGATATGATGAAATTTTGACTATTACTTTGCTATAAAATCCTAATATATATATATTTAAAGAAGTGTTGATTTTTTTTCCAGGTCTTTATTGACCTGGGAAAAGGTATATGATCGAGTACCACGTCAAGAGGTGTGGAGGTGTATTAGAGAAAAGGGAGTCCCCGAGAAATATGTAAGAGTCATCCAAGATATGTAATTACCTAATTGTAATTACCTAATTGTGTTTAGGGGAAAGAGCCCAAAGCTCGTATCTTCCAGTCTCCTGATTGCTTCCATTTTATACTTAGTGATACTTATCATACATGTCCTTAAAACTATGGATTGAGATAGCATTAACTACCTCCTCGCTTAGCGAATTCCAATTATCAACTACTCTTACACTGAAAAAGTATTTCCTTACATCCTGCAAAGAAGTTTTCTTACGAAGCTTCAAACTATGACCTCTAGTTCTAGAGCCAGTCATATCAAAAAATCGATCCCTATCCACTCTGTTATAACCATGAAGGAATTTAAAGACTGTCACCATATCCCCCTCAATCTTCTAGCTTCGAGTGATGGTAAGTCTAATTCCCTCAGCCTCTCATCATAACTGAGATTGCGTATTTCCGGCACCAGTTTCGTGGCATGTCTTTGAACTTTTTCAAGATTAGCTATGTGGTTTTTCAAGTGCGGATTCCAAACGGGGGCTGCATATTCGAGTTTTGGCCTCACATAGGTTACATAAATATTTCTGAACATTTCCTTGTCCATGTGCCTGAAGGTTACCCTTACATTTGATAAGAAAGCATATGCTGCCCTTACTATGCCATTTATATGTAATTCTGGAGACAAATCTGCCAGTATGTTTACTCCTAGATCTCTCTCATTTTCTGTCTCTTGAAGTTGTACTCCAGCCACCGAGTAGTCAAGCTTGGGCCTTCTTGCACTTGTACCCATTCTCATTACCTTACATTTTGAAGAATTGAATTTCATTAGCCACTTTTCTGACCACTCATGCAGACTGTTTAGATCTTCCTGAAGTTCTCTACCATTGTTCTTGTTTCTTACTTTCTTCACAATCTTTGCATCATCTGCAAACATATTCATGAATGAATTTACAGACTCTGCTAGGTCATTTACATATACAAGGAACAAAAGTGGCCCTAAAACTAAACCCTGTGGAACTCCACTACTAACTCTTCTCCATTCGGACACTGAGTATCTTACTCTAACCCTCTGTTCCCTTCCTTCTAAGTAAGTTTTTATCCATTCCAAGACATTTCCACCTATTCTAGCCGTTGCTTGCAGCTTCCTAATAAGTCTCCCATGTGGAACATTGTCAAACTCTTTCTGGAAGTCTAGGAATATGCAATCTGCCCAGCCCTCTCTTTCCTGTAAGATTTGGCTTACCTCATCATAAAATTCTACTAAGTTTGTTACTGTTGATCTACCTTCTCTGAAGCCATATTGCCTCACTGACAAAAAGTTGAAGGTTTCCAAGTGAAGAGAGATATGTTTTCTTAGTAGTTTCTTCATAACTTTGCAAACTCTGCTTGTCAAGGAAACTGGTCTATAGTTCAGAGCCGTGTCCCTCCTTCCCTTTTTGTATGAGAGGGCAGAGGCAAATGTTAAGAGCTGTGTGGGCTTGACGAAAAGTCTCTCAGTAAATGTTGGTCTGCATCAAGGGTCTGCTTTGAGTCCATATCTATTTGATCTTGTCTTGGATGTAGTAACCCAGGGTATTAGAGATCAGTCTACATGGTGTATGCTCTTTGCAGATGACATTGTACTGTGTAGCAACAGACGAGAGGTAGTGGAGGAGAAGCTTGAGGAGTGGAGAAAAGTGATGGAGGATAGAGGACTAAAAATCATCTGGAAGAAGACAGAGTACTTGAGGTTGAGAGATGATGAGGATGGGGAGGTCAATTTACATTGGGGAGGTGTTGAAAAGTTCAAGTATTTGGGATCAACAGTAGCAGAGGATGGTGACCTAGAGTCAGAAATAACCCACAGAATACAAGCGGGATGGAAGAACTGGAAGGAAGTGTCTAGGGTGTTGTGCGACATGAAAATAGGGATTAAGTTGAGGGGTAAAGTGCAGAAGACAGTTGTGAGACCTGCGATGATGTATGGAGCAGAGACATGGGCAATAAAGAAGACACAAGAAAAAAAACTGGATGTGGCAGAGATGAGGATGCTGAGATGGATGTGTGGGGTGACAAGAAACGATAATATCAGAAACGAGGTAATTAGAGGTACCTCAAAAGTTAGAGAAATATCAGATAAGATACAAGAAAGTAGACTAAGATGGTATGGTCATGTCGTTAGGAGGGATGAACAGTATGTTGGGAGGAGGGTGATGGAAATGGATATACAGGGTAGGAGAAGGAGAGGGAGACCAAAGCGTAGGTGGATGGATTGCGTCAGTGACGACCTGAGATCATGCTGCTCCTCAGATTCACCACTTACAATAATGTCATCTAAATAAGCATCAACTCCCTCTACATCTTTCAACAGGTTAGCAATAAATCTCTGAAATATAGCTGGTGAAGAAGAAAGACCAAAAGGTAATCTTTTGTACTTAAGCAAACCTTTATGTGTATTTACTACTAAATACTTTTGGCTTTCTTCACTCACAGAAATCTGTAAATATGCATTTTTTAAATCAATAGTAGAAAAAATCTTTCCCTTACCAATAGATGCTAACAACTCATCTGTTTTAGGCAATGGATATTGGTCACATAATATACATTTATTCAATTCTTTAAAATCTCCACAGATATGTACAGACTCCTTATCCTATTTCAACACAGTAACAATGGGGGCAGCCCACTCACTATGGTTAACAGGCTCAATTATATCATCTACAATCAGTTTATTTAAAGCATCTTCAACTAAAGGTTTATAGTGAAATGGAACTGATCTGAGTTTTCTGAATTTTGGAACTACATCACTCTTAACATGAATGTGAGCTGTAATATCTGAAATGGGTTTATTAGGATTAACTTCATAATCATTCAACAATTCTACCACAGAACAATTGACTTTATTAATTTTAGAAGAATCATTAATACCAGACAAATAAATACCTATTTTTGGCATCAAATCTTTACCACATAAGTTAGAATTATGATTCCCTACAACATAAAATGTCTGTTTCACTTACAGAGAATTATAGTAAACATCCACTCCAACTTTACCCAAAACATTTATTTTGAGATCATCATAAGCATTTAACATTTTATTACAATCTACAATGGACAATCCCAAATTATGAACCCAATCTTTAGTCAAGGTACTCACAGCAGCACCTGTATCCATCTCAAAAGGTACAAACTTACCATTAACCAAAATATTCACTTCATCTTTACCAATAGCATTGACATTTTTTACTGACAACAGTCTTTCTTCATCAGTATCACTGGAAAATGCTACCTTGTCTACTGCTTTAACTTTAACATTATGTTTTTTTTCTCAGAAGCCTTATTAAAACTTCCTTTTACTGGCTTTGGCTTCACATTACCTTTGACATCTTTTGAAGCCTTCCAACAAACTTGTTTTAGATGTCCTTTCTTACCACATAAATTACATGTTAAATTCCTAAAGCGACATTTTGCACTATCATGAGGGTAACCACAGTGTTTACAAGAAACTGACTTACCCATGGAACCATTGGTTGGGGTTTTAACCTTTTGAACAACACCAGACTTTTCAGAAACATAAGCTTGTTCAAAATTCAAACTCTCTCAACTATTTGAATAGAAGACATAACCTTCAAATTTAAATTTTCAGCAACCAGATTTGAAAAATAAACCTCATTTTCAAGAGCCATAAACAACTGATCCCGCACGCGAGAATCATAGTTGCTACCAAAATCAAAGTCTTTGGCTAGACACTTCAGGTCTGCATACAAATCTTTTAATGTCTCACCTCCTTTTTTCCTCCTTTGTTGAAAAGCCAATAAACTTCTATGATAACTAGGCTTTACATCATAATGTGCCTTCAGTAATTTGCATAAATCCTCATATGACTTAGTATGTGGTAAATCTGGGGCACAAATGTTTCCTAAAATAGCATAAACTTCAGTACCAATAGAAACCAGAAGTAAATTTTTTTTCTATTTGCCTCAGTTATTTCCAAATTTAAAAAATTTGCTTCCAATAAACTTAACCACAATTCAAAGAAATCTTTGAAGGATTAAAATGATCAATGTTCACTTTGCGGTTAGCCCTATTTTCATTTTCTTGAGGCATAATTATAGGCTAAGTCACTGGGTGAACTGGTAATAATCTCAAAATACACAACATGCAATCATGGCACAGACAGAATAGGCTAAATATTATAGCACTGACAACATAAGCTAAACATCATAGTACTAGGGTAGGCCTATATGCAATTTGTTTTACTCCATTCCTCAAAGCACTAGGGTTAAGCACCATAGGCTTACGGTAGGCTATGATCAATCAAGGCTACCGTACACAAAACACTGGAAACAAGGTTACCGATAAACACAATTGGCCTACCATAGGCTATCATCAATCTAGGGTACACCTTGGAAAATAATCACTATAGCTTTCCAATCTTGAAAAATCGTCAGCATTAGGCTTAAGCACAGTTATAATACGGCATCTATGAAGGCTCCAATGCTAACTGCAAAACTTGATCAAAACAGCCTATGGAGGGCGGCCATGGGAACGAAAATCTCGGAAGTCAGAAGCTTACCCAATTTACCGGCTACCTCAAAACTGCAAAAAGTTCACTTAAATACTGCAAACCAGAAGTTCATTTTGCTACTGCATTGGTCCTTTGTACCTCATCCCCATTTGTTCCATACTTTGAGAAGATGGGTGAGGAGAATGCCATTAAAAATTGTGAGAAAAGTGGAGGTTTTATTACTCAAACTTAGATGTCCGACATGGCGTGTTCTACTTGAGTAAACACAACAAAACAATAGCGCAATGCAAAGCGCATGAATTAATCAGCACAAAAGCTATACATAACAATCATGCTAACCACCTCCAGGATTTGAGGCAAAATTCCCAGAAAACATGTTTGCCTACCAGCCTGGCTTAGGCACCTCAGAATGCATAACCTCCATGCTATCATATATCAACAACTGCTTTGGATACATCGTCTTCTAGACCTAGAGAGGGCCTTTGAATTAGTCAATGTGCCAGCAACACTCTCAGGTCTCATCGCAAAGCAGATCAAAAGAAACCTTCTCTCATGGATCAAGCAGAGTCTACAATACCATAGTGCACGAGTCAAAGTAGAAGGGCACTGCTCCACCTACAAACACCATGAAGTTGGGACCCCCAGGGTGGAATCTTTAGCCCCTTCCTCTTTAATTGTCTCATGGAAAAACTCATGGACATCACATTGCCACATGGAACCAAACTCTTCAATTATGCGGATGACTTTGCCCTCGTCACAATAGGCGACAGTAGTTCCATCAAGACAGAGCGGTGCCTCACCAAGATTCACCAAGCCTCCATATCCCACGTAGTTAAAATCAATGCCCGCAAACCCAAGGCCGTTCCCATCCAACAGTGGAGACCAGACACTAAGCTGGTCATAGGTAAATAGCCTGTGGACTAGGTTACCAGGCACCAATACCTGGGTGTAATCATCAACGGCAAACTAACCTTTAGACCTGAATTTCAACACTTGCGCGACAAAGGCAAACAGATACAAGTGGTTCTTTGTTGGATGTTGGGCCTCTATGATGGTGCATCCTTTAATGTCCTCAAAACCTTCTACATACAAGCCATATGCAGCCTCATAGACTATGCTTGTCCCACACTTTGGCTACAAAAAGACCAACAATGGAACAAGATAGAAGTCATACAAAACAACACCATGCGTACCATGCTAGGAGCCCCCATGTGGACCAAGAGAGAAGACACCCAGATGGAATCCAGACTCATGCCACTCAAACTCAGAGCTCAGCAAAGACTGACCCTCTTTGTGGCCAAAATCACCACTGCCCAACATACCTGCCTCAATGGCACAAATCTCCAAGCAGTCAGGGAGGACATCCTAGCCAAGATACTGGACACTTCGCTTCCTGAATACCGATGCCCACCCCCATGGAATGACCAACCAACCACTCGTCATAAAGATTGAGCTCCCTGACAACCCCAAAAGCTTGGTAAACCTGCTTGTCCTTAAAAACATATACAAGGACAAAATTCAGAGCTGGAGCAGGCCGAACTCTCAAGTCTTCTACACTGACGGCTCAGTAAATCAAGAAACTGGAGCCTCAGCCGCCACCTTCACCACGGGAAACCACGTCCAATCCTGGAGACTGTCAAACTCCTGCTCATCGCTCCAGACTGAGCTTGTTGCCATAGCCAACGCCCTCAACTTCTTCACCCAGCAAGGAGCTGACCATGCACTAATTCTCTCTGACTCTAAAGGCGCCTTACATGCCAGCAAGAAGCCACTCCTCAGAGACAATGTACGCATCATCACCATCATTCTCAGCCACTACCACAGGACAAGCAGCGTTGGAAAAACCATCACTCTTGCCTGGATTCCCAGCCAGTTCGGCATCAAGGGAAATGAGGAAGCAGATCCAGCCGCCAAACAAGCCACTCTTAGAGCAGAAATCCAAATATCTCTGCCTCCTGGGATTCAACAGATAAAAACTAAAGCCACCAAGTCACTCATTAACGTCTTAATAACTAAACACAACCTGTGCACGGACATTGGCTCCACCTCCACCTGATGGTACTTGTTACAGAGTGTTTCGCTCAAAGTCACCAGAGGCTGTTAGATGCCTTATTAGTTAATTTAGTAACTTAACTGTCTTTTTTTTTCCTAACTAAAATAATACCCACTCCTTGCCTTTTGAAGATTATGATTATTTACAATTTATATTTTAGCTTATAGCTAATTTTAAATATATCTTATTTAATATTCCTGTACGTGTAGAAAGCATGATTCCGATATAAAGGCTGCCTCAAGCATGATCCCAATATAAAGGCTGCCCCCTATTTCTGTTTTCTGACCATTCCCGTTCTTCAGTGAGCCTATCAGATACGCTTTCTTTACAATTTTCCTATGATAAAATAACTCTCGCTAATAATTTTTTTATATTATAAAAACTGTTCCTGCTGATAATTTTGTTATAAATTTGACATTCCTGTTATGTCATTAGCCTGTCTAGATACATTTCAGTAGCTTCTTTATTATTTGAATAGTTAAGTTCCGTCTCCTACAAGGCAAAGAACATTTTTGAGATTGTTTACCAGTAACCTAATTTTCCATAATTATTCTCGTTTTATTTTATTTGCTTCCACTTGTTGCACCAAAAATACTGTCTCTCCCTTGCATGTCTGCCATAATTGCCTGCAGGAACCACCACTAAAGTAGCCCTTAATTATATAAGAGCCAGTTACTGCTCTGGAAATATATCCTACAGATGACGTCACCAGGAGGGACATTGAAGCGTTCTCATTTGGCAGCCAAACATCCCAGAGGTAAGATATCGCCTCAGCAGTCAAGCTTATTTCAAATTTTATTTACATGGCATCTTCACAGGACTTCATTGGCACAAACAAGGTGAGGGATAGTGTATGGTAAAGCACGTTGGTCAAGCAAATTGGGACTTCGAGAATTAGTTAGTGGTCAAATCCTACGAAAATTTTCTCAGTTTTCATTCCCATACAAACAAGCTTTTGTAGATTACCTAACTGGAATCTCACTTGCCAAACTTAATTACTTAATCTGGAAATTACAGCTGATATACATTACTATAATGTTTCTTTCATTGAATGCAATAAACGAAAATCTCATCCCCTGAAGATTGGTTATGAGCACGTAAGAATCTATCCCTTCTAACAAATTCTGTTTTCATTTCACCCCCTTCTATCATCATAAATAAAGTGTTTTATGTCAAAACTTGTGAATAAAGCTATTTGCTATAGAAATTGGAGGTAATTAATCATCTAACTAAAGTGTTTTATGCTATAAAGTGCAAATAGTTAAAAGGTAAATTTACTCTGTTGGCTTAGCAAATATTTCTTGTTAACCATAATGTAATGAATATAAACTGTATTTATCTTGCTGATTCTTTAAATATTGGGGATAAAGTGTTTTAAGTTATAAGTTGCAAATACTTCAAAAGGTAGTTTTGCCCCTTTTCATTGCAAATAGTTCTTGATAACCCAAAAGTGAATGAATACTGTTTTTATCTGGTGGATTCTTCCTTTATCAAAAATAGTGTTTTAGCATATAAATTGTAAATCATTAATAAGCATTGCAACTATTGGAGTTGCCCACAATTTCAGGAATACATACAGTGCTGTATTTGTTTTGCTTATTCTTAATTTATTGTGAATAAATTGTATTCCTTTAACACCAGCAAAGAATTAATGGTTTTGTATGCTCTTGTGGTAGCATAAATATTTCTGGTTAGCTGTGACTAACCAATATATGCTCATCCAGTAGAATAATATTGGAAACTCATTATATGTGTGCTCATGCTTTCAGTTTCCCATTATTAACGGTGTGTCGTTTCTGTTTCTGCAATTGCAATGTCCTCTATTCTACTCTGCCTGTGTGACAGAGGTAATCGTCGAGTTGATGCCAAAGTCTTGGCATCCATCTGTGGTGCCGGAAACAAAATCGGGCTCACCATCTCCGGGATTCGAGGCAGCATTTCATAAAATTTTAATTTAAAACATTCGTTCAATTCTTTTAATGTCATTGCATTTCCAAAATTAGAAGAAAGTTGAATTCTGAGTTTTCATTTAACCGAGTAGGGGTATATGGGTGGGGTGTTCGAGTACAAATATCTGTCCTGTCTGTTTGTAAGCTCTTAACCGAAATCAGTACTTTGAGTCCCCTTAGTCAAATAGAAACTCAACAACCCTCCATTCCCACAGTACTAAGCTACCACCGATCTTCAGCAAATCACTCTGCCTAAGAACCTTTGACGAACCACAGCGGTCAATGTGCACCGTCTGAGATGAATAGTGGATGATATCATCAAGGAATGCACCTTCTGCCAGGTAGCCTCACCACATCCACTGCTCCGCTACATCCTCGAATGCGATTCCTTTTCAGAAATTTGACGGAAAGCTGGTGCCACCACAACATCCAGCGAAGATCGAAATGCCCTTTATGTTGCTAGCTCCATAATCAGACTAACAACAAACAACTACATGAACAGTCTACTGAATATCATCAGTCAATACCCTCCACCAACATAACTATGTAATAACTCTCTTTCACCTCCAAAACAGGAATTCAGAGCCAATAAAAAGAATTATTGTTTGATGTAAGCTAATAATCCTCAGCTGAACACTTATGTTTTCTACTATATTTACAGTTTTGTACAACCTCACCTGTGGGTCTAAACAGGAAAGCCCGGTCGCCCTCAAGAGCGAATACCACCATCAATCAGCGATT
>JAXCGZ010009031.1:0-14755 GCA_037179515.1 Halocaridina rubra
AGGTAATGAGAATGGGTACAAGTGCAAGAAGGCCCAAGCTTGACTACTCGGTGGCTGGAGTACAACTTCAAGAGACAGAAAATGAGAGAGATCTAGGAGTAAACATACTACCTAGGTCACAGGTAGCGGATTACCCCGAAATTTGGGTACCACATGCCAAGGATTATCACAAGATAAGATCAATACATTAAATTCTCTCTCAGGAAAGAACAGCAGCCCGTCAGTTAATATAAATTTGGATGAGGAATATAACAATTTTGTCATGACTCTTAAGAATAGTCAGAGAGACTATATTCCCATGAAACATTGCAGATCAAGAAAAAATGACCCTAAATGGATGAACAATAGAATAAAGAATCTTATAGGTATTAAAAGAGGAATATACAGGAAACTAAAAAGAGGTGAAGAGCAGGTGAGGCAGCAATATATACAGTTAAACAGGGAAGTTAAAAAGATAGTTAGAGAGTCGAAAAGAAAATACGAAGTTCGAATAGCAGGAGAAGCTAAAGAAAATCCTAAAGGGTTTTATCAACATTATCAAACAAAATTTAAGGAAAAAGTCGGACCAATTGAAGTAGCCAATGGCCATATCACAGATGACGATAAAGTGATGTGTACATGTTTAAATGATTATTTCTTATCTGTATTTACAAATGAAAACTTGGAAAATATTCCGGAAGTAGAATCCATTTACAGAGACAGTCCCGATAATATACTTAGTTCAATAAATATTACGAGAGAGGAGGTAATAAAAGAAATAGATAAATTAAAGGCTCATAAATCTCCGGGACCTGATGGAATATATGCTAGAATATTAAAGGAATGCAAGGAAGAGCTTAGTTGTCCTCTAACTGCATTATTTAATAATTCAATAAAATTAGGATCGGTACCCATGGAGTGGAAATTGGCAGATGTGGTACCAATATTTAAAAAAGGAGAATGTGTTAAAAAGAATAATTATAGGCCGGTTAGTTTAACGTCAACAGTGGGTAAGATTCTAGAATCCATAATTGCAAATAAACTAAGGGCACATCTAGAATTACACAGACTGATAAAACTTTCACAACACGGGTTTCTTAAGGGTTTTTCGTGCCTTACAAACTTACTGTCTTTTTATTCAGAAGTTTACGAGGCAGTAGATTGTGGCAAAGAATATGATACAATATATCTAGATTTTAGCAAAGCTTTTGATAGAGTTCCTCACAAAAGATTAGTTAAAAAGCTGGAAGCTCATGGTATAGGAGGAGCTGTGCTCAGATGGATCAAACAATGGTTAAAAGACAGAAAACAGAGGGTTTGCATAAATGGAGAGAAATCAGAGTGGGGCTCGGTTACAAGCGGGGTACCACAAGGCTCTGTACTGGGTCCTCTATTATTCATCGTATATCTAAATGATCTGGATTCGGATATCAGTAGTAACCTAAGTAAATTCGCAGACGACACTAAAATAGGTAGAACTATAAATGGAAAAGAAGACATTCATGCTTTACAGGAAGATCTAAATAGATTATCTGAATGGTCGGACAAATGGCAAATGGAATTTAATGTTGAAAAATGTAAAGTAGTTAAAATGGGTACTATAAAAGACAATACTAGTTATAAGCTAAATAACCATGAAATCATGAGTTCTCAGTGTGAAAGGGATTTGGGAGTTCTTGTGAGTAGTAGTCTTAAGCCAAGAGAGCAATGCACAGCAGTCAGAAATAAAGCAAACAGAATTTTAGGATTTATCTCAAGAAGCGTCAGCAATAGGACGGAAAAAGTTATTTTGCAGCTCTATCTTGCATTAGTTAGGCCCCATTTAGATTATGCTGTGCAATTCTGGTCACCCTATTATAGAATGGAAATTGAATCCTTGGAGAGAGTGCAACGAAGAATGACCAAGATGATACACAATATCAGAAATCTACCATATGAGGACAGATTAAAAAAACTTAATCTACATTCTCTAGAGAGGCGAAGAGTTAGGGGGGATATGATTGAAGTGTATAAATGGTTTAAAGGGATTAACAAGGGAGATATTAATAAAGTTTTAAAAATTCATGATCAAACCAGAACTCGTAATAATGGATTTAAGCTTGAAAAATTTAGGTTCAGAAGGGAAACTGGTAAAAATTGGTTTGGTAATAGAGTAGCTGATGCATGGAACAAGCTTCCTAGTATGATAGTAAATGCCAATACCTTAGACACCTTCAAATGTAGATTAGATAGACATATGACAGAGGTAGGGTGGGTATGAATAGGCTAGTGCTTATTAGAAAAGTCATAAAAAGAAAAACAGAATAAATAAGTAGAGTAGAATAGAATAGGTTAGACATGCTGAAAATACAATTCAAAAATGGAGCTGCCTCGTGTGTGCCAGTAGGCATTTTGCAGTGTCCTCTATTCTTATGTTCTTATGTACTGGCAGATTTGTCTCCAGAAATACATATAAATGGCATAGTAAGGGCAGCATATGCATTCTTATCAAATGTAAGGGTAGCCTTCAGGCACATGGACAAGGAAATGTTCAGAAATATTTATGTAACCTATGTGAGGCCAAAACTCGAATATGCAGCCCCCTTTTGGAATCCGCACTTGAAAAAGCACATAGCTAAGCTTGAAAAAGTTCAAAGACATGCCACGAAACTGGTGCCAGAAATACGCAATCTCAGTTATGATGAGAGGCTGAGGGAATTAGACTTACCATCACTCGAAGCTAGAAGAGTGAGGGGGGGATATGGTGACAATCTTTAAATTCCTTCATGGTTATGATAGAGTGGATAGGGATCGATATTTTGATATGGCTGGCTCTAGAACTAGAGGTCATAGTTTGAAGCTTCGTAAGAAAACTTCTTTGCAGGATGTAAGGAAATACTTTTTCAGTGTAAGAGTAGTTGATAATTGGAATTGGCTAAGCGAGGAGGTAGTTAATGCTATTTCAATCCATAGTTTTAAGGACAGGTATGATAAGTATCACTAAGTCTAAAATGGAACCGATCAGGAGACGGGAAGATACGAGCTTTGGGCTCTTTCCCGTAAACACATTTAGGTAATCACATTCATCATAAATCAAACATACCTCGATTCAATTAACAAAGAACAAAAATAACACCCACGATATTCCTTTCAGGAGATTCATATCCATCTGCATTTCAATCCTAACCAGGTTATATTTAGATATTGTGTTTATCAACAGAACTGCATCAGATGCGTTTATGAAACCCATTTGTGTGTGTCTAGATAACTAACAAAATGGTATCCTGGCTTTACACTGTGTAAGAAATCGGGCCAATGCCCCAGTGTTTAGCAAAGCACGATTTATTTGGATTTCTTTTCGTAATTCTTCCTCCATCAATTTGTTCTGAAGACCACGTGACTGCTACAAAGGGATCATAATGCTGGGTCATGTATGCAAATGACCCCAAACATATAATATATATATATATATATATATATATATATATATATATATATATATATATATATATATATATATATATATATATATATATTATCAAACGAAACGTGGAAAATTATACACCAAATATAAGACTAACATCTGTACTTAGTGATGACTGAAACAGAAACGTAAACATCGATAACAGGTAATCACATAAACATGCCCTACAAAAATATGAATAAAAAAAATATCTCATTTAAACGACTGTACAGGCAATGAACTAACATATATTTGATGGCATTGTTGTCTAGATCCTTGTAGAATGTGGTAAAGATAAATATATTTCAGTTGTTTTACTTTAAAATGTAAGAAAATGTTATTAAAAATACACGAATGTAATTCGTCTTCTGATTGGTTGGCTGAATCAGCTGGTGAAAGCGAAGAGCCAATAGTTGAGCTGAATGCATGACGCGTGGACTCAACCAAAACAAACATGTGATGTGTACCTTGTGCGTCATTAAATTGTGATATATATATATATATATATATATATATATATATATATATATATATATATATATATATATATATATATATATATATATATATATATATATATATATATATATGAAGCAAAAAAGGGCCCATAAATAAAACACAAAAAGAAGCGAAGGTGTACTATATATTACGACTGGACTCCAGTCCTCTTCAGGTACAATTTTTTTTTTTCGTTTTTTAGTCTTGCTTTGGTTATTTATAATTTTTATTTTATCTTTGTTCACATTTGCAGATAGAGGTTCGTTCTCCTGCATCCTCACTGCCACCATGCGCGTCCCAGTTTACCTGAAGAGGACTGGAGTCCAGTCGTAATATATAGTACATAAGAATAGGGGACACTGCAACATGCCAACTGGCACACACGAGGCAGCTCCATTTTTGAATGATATTTTCATCATGTCTAACCTATTCTATTCTACTCTACTTATTTATTCTATTTTTCTTTATATGATTCTTCTAATAATCACTAACCTATACATACCCACCCTACCTCTGTCTTATGTGTATCTAATCTACATTTGAAGGTGTCTAAGGTATTGGCAATTATTATCCTACTAGGAAGCCTGTTGCAGGTATCAGCTACTCCATTACCGAACCAATTTTTACCAATTTCCCTTCTGAACCTAAATTTATCAAGCTTAAATCCATTATTACGAGTTCTGGTTTGATCATTAATTTTAAAAACTTTATTAATACCACCCTTCTTAATCCTTTTAAACCATTTATGCACCTCAATCATATCCCCCCTAATTCTGCGCCTCTCTAGAGAATGTAGATAAAGTACATCGCTTCTTTTTGTGTTTTATTTATGGGCCTTTTTTTGCTTCATATTGTGCTGTGATATAACAGTAATTATTGTATATATATATAATATATATATATATATATATATATATATATATATATATATATATATATATATATATATATATATATATATATATATATATATATATATATATACACAAAGTATTATTTTAGAAGAGGGGATTATTTTCTTACAATGATATAACCGCATTTTACTGATAGTTTTCATTGTGAAATAAACTAATCTTAACTCCTGTTCTGGCGCAAAAATACATTTATTATGTATCCCTGAGGGGAGTCCGGGGGAGTAGCACCCCAGTTAGAAAAAATATAACCTAAGGGGGTCTGGGGCGAATTGCCCGATTAGGCAAGATGCGTTTCCTTAGGATAGGTTAGGTGAGGATGTGCCAAAAATGTTTTTTGCACCAGAAATGGAGTTCATGGTTCAGTAGTTTCAAAACGAAAACTATCAGAAAAATGCTTTTTTTTGTTCTCCTCTCTTTTCTTTTTTTAGAATAATCTCCTCTTCTAAAAATTTACTATATATAATATATATATATATATATTATATATATATATATATATATATATATATATGAATCATTTTTTACCCCGACCGGGACTCGAACCTAGGACTTATGATTACTAAGTCAAGGCGCTACCACTACACCACAGAAGGTTAAAAGGAACCCAACCTTATAGCTTATATCTGCTATACTTAGGAATGAACGCATTCTAACTGAATGCCACTATGTTCATATTACAGATTCCCCAACCTCACTCGTGGCTTCATTTTAGCATTTAATTCAATTCCCAATCTCATTCGGGCCATGAAATTATCAAATAAGCACATTACATATGTGAAAACATGAATCATTTTTTACCCCGACCGGGACTCGAACCTAGGACTTATGATTACTAAGTCAAGGCGCTACCACTACACCACAGAAGGTTAAAAGGAACCCAACCTTATAGCTTATATCTGCTATACTTAGGAATGAACGCATTCTAACTGAATGCCACTATGTTCATATTACAGATTCCCCAACCTCACTCGTGGCTTCATTTTAGCATTTAATTCAATTCCCAATCTCATTCGGGCCATGAAATTATCAAATAAGCACATTACGTATGTGAAAACATGAATCATTTTTTACCCCGACCGGGACTCGAACCTAGGACTTATGATTACTAAGTCAAGGCGCTACCACTACACCACAGAAGGTTAAAAGGAACCCAACCTTATAGCTTATATCTGCTATACTTAGGAATGAACGCATTCTAACTGAATGCCACTATGTTCATATTACAGATTCCCCAACCTCACTCGTGGCTTCATTTTAGCATTTAATTCAATTCCAATCTCATTCGGGCCATGAAATTATCAAATAAGCACATTACATATGTGAAAACATGAATCATTTTTTACCCCGACCGGGACTCGAACCTAGGACTTATGATTACTAAGTCAAGGCGCTACCACTACACCACAGAAGGTTAAAAGGAACCCAACCTTATAGCTTATATCTGCTACTCTTAGGAATGAACGCATTCTAACTGAATGCCACTATTTTCATATTACAGATTCCCCAACCTCACTCGTGGCTTCATTTTAGAATTTAATTCAATTCCCAATCTCATTCGGGCCATGAAATTATCAAATAAGCACATTACATATGTGAAAACATGAATCATTTTTTACCCCGACCGGGACTCGAACCTAGAACTTATGATTACTATGTAATATGAACATAGTGGCATTCAGTTAGAATGCATTCATTCCTAAGTATAGCAGATATAAGCTATAAGGTTGGGTTCCTTTTAACCTTCTGTGGTGTAGTGGTAGCGCCTTGACTTAGTAATCATAAGTCCTAGGTTCGAGTCCCGGTCGGGGTAAAAAATGATTCATGTTTTCACATATGTAATGTGCTTATTTGATAATTTCATGGCCCGAATGAGATTGGGAATTGAATTAAATGCTAAAATGAAGCCACGAGTGAGGTTGGGGAATCTGTAATATGAACATAGTGGCATTCAGTTAGAATGCGTTCATTCCTAAGTATAGCAGATATAAGCTATAAGGTTGGGTTCCTTTTAACCTTCTGTGGTGTAGTGGTAGCGCCTTGACTTAGTAATCATAAGTCCTAGGTTCGAGTCCCGGTCGGGGTAAAAAATGATTCATGTTTTCACATATGTAATGTGCTTATTTGATAATTTCATGGCCCGAATGAGATTGGGAATTGAATTAAATGCTAAAATGAAGCCACGAGTGAGGTTGGGGAATCTGTAATATGAACATAGTGGCATTCAGTTAGAATGCGTTCATTCCTAAGTATAGCAGATATAAGCTATAAGGTTGGGTTCCTTTTAACCTTCTGTGGTGTAGTGGTAGCGCCTTGACTTAGTAATCATAAGTCCTAGGTTCGAGTCCCGGTCGGGGTAAAAAATGATTCATGTTTTCACATATGTAATGTGCTTATTTGATAATTTCATGGCCCGAATGAGATTGGGAATTGAATTAAATGCTAAAATGAAGCCACGAGTGAGGTTGGGGAATCTGTAATATGAACATAGTGGCATTCAGTTAGAATGCGTTCATTCCTAAGTATAGCAGATATAAGCTATAAGGTTGGGTTCCTTTTAACCTTCTGTGGTGCAGTGGTAGCGCCTTGACTTAGTAATCATAAGCCCTAGGTTCGAGTCCCGGTCGGGGTAAAAAATGATTCATGTTTTCACATATGTAATGTGCTTATTTGATAATTTCATGGCCCGAATGAGATTGGGAATTGAATTAAATGCTAAAATGAAGCCACGAGTGAGGTTGGGGAATCTGTAATATGAACATAGTGGCATTCAGTTAGAATGCGTTCATTCCTAAGTATAGCAGATATAAGCTATAAGGTTGGGTTCCTTTTAACCTTCCGTGGTGTAGTGGTAGCGCCTTGACTTAGTAATCATAAGTCCTAGGTTCGAGTCCCGGTCGGGGTAAAAAATGATTCATGTTTTCACATATGTAATGTGCTTATTTGATAATTTCATGGCCCGAATGAGATTGGGAATTGAATTAAATGCTAAAATGAAGCCACGAGTGAGGTTGGGGAATCTGTAATATGAACATAGTGGCATTCAGTTAGAATGCGTTCATTCCTAAGTATAGCAGATATAAGCTATAAGGTTGGGTTCCTTTTAACCTTCTGTGGTGTAGTGGTAGCGCCTTGACTTAGTAATCATAAGTCCTAGGTTCGAGTCCCGGTCGGGGTAAAAAATGATTCATGTTTTCACATATGTAATGTGCTTATTTGATAATTTCATGGCCCGAATGAGATTGGGAATTGAATTAAATGCTAAAATGAAGCCACGAGTGAGGTTGGGGAATCTGTAATATGAACATAGTGGCATTCAGTTAGAATGCGTTCATTCCTAAGTATAGCAGATATAAGCTATAAGGTTGGGTTCCTTTTAACCTTCTGTGGTGTAGTGGTAGCGCCTTGACTTAGTAATCATAAGTCCTAGGTTCGAGTCCCGGTCGGGGTAAAAAATGATTCATGTTTTCACATATGTAATGTGCTTATTTGATAATATATATATATATATATATATATATATATATATATATATATATATATATATATATATATTATATATATATATATATATATATATATATATATATATACAGTGTTCCCTCGGTTATTCGCGTTTCTTGGTTCGCATTCTCACTGTTTCGCGTTTTTTTTTGGGATAAATTATTATTTTATTTTTTGGCTATACGCAAAAATATTAAAATATTGAAAACAAAATTTTTCAGTATTTTCATTTTTTTATTGAAAAAAAAATTTCAGTATTAATTGATAAAAAAAATTTATTTCCCAGCCTACGAATAATAAAACAGTAAAAAATAGTAAAAAACATAAACTCAGATATACGTACGTACAGTATAACTAACAATATTGCATCATGCGAAAGTGTCCGATAGCTACGTGAGCTAGCATATATATTTATATTTCCAGTAGTTTCATGATTTTATTGATAAAAAAAAACCTATTTCTTAGCCTAAGAATAATAAAACATTAAAAATAGTAAACAGTATTGCACCACGTAAAATACGATACCGGTATCAGTGTTTCGGAAAACGCAAAGGCTCTCACCTACGTGACCTAGTGAATATTAAAATTTTCATTATTTTATTAATAAAACAAATATTTTCCAGCCTAAGAATAATAAAACAGTAAAAAATAGTAAAAAACATAAATTTAGATATACGTACGCACAGTATAACTCTCAGTATTGCATCATGCGATATAGTGTCCGATAGCTACGTGAGCTAGCATATATATTTATATTTCCAGTAGTTTCATGATTTTATTTATAAAAAAACTTATCTCTTAGCCTAAGAATAATAAAACAGTAAAAAATATAAACAGTATTGCACCACGTAAAATACGATACCGGTATCAGTGTTTCGGAAAACGCAAAGGCTCTCACCTATGTGACCTAGTGAATATTAGAATTTTTATTATTTTATTGATAAAACAAGTATTTACTAGCCTAAGAATAATAAAACAGTAAAAAACATAAATTTAGATATACATACGTACAGTATAACTCACAGTATTGCATCATGCGAAATAGTGTCCAATAGCTACGTGAGCTAGCATATACATAAATTTAGATATACGTACGTACAGTATAACTCACAAATATTGCATCATGCGAAATAGTGTCCGATAGCTACGTGAGCTAGCATATATATTTATATTTCCAGTAGTTTCATGATTTTATTGATAAAAACGTATTTCTTAGCCTAAGAATAATAAAACAGTAAAAAATAGTAAAGAACATAAATTTAGATATACGTACGTACAGTATAACTCACAGTATTGCATCATGCGAAATAGTGTCCAATAGCTACGTGAGCTAGCATATATATTTATATTTCCAGTAGCTCTCACCTACGTGAGGTAGTTCATGGAATGCTATTGGCTGAAAGGTCGGGAGACGACGAATCACAGAATTGTTTTTCAATATGTTCTGTATCATGGGGTCTGATTGGCTTTTTCATTGCAGTTTGCTTTTCCATCCAATTTCCAATGTGCCGCCTCACTCGCTCAGTCTAACTCATGTGTGCACCGTTCTCGTTGTGCTTATTAATACGTTTTGCTTGTGATTTTTTTACTCGCATATTTTAACCTTTGCAATGCCTCCCAAGCATCCTTCATCTTCTAAGTCTTCTTGTAGTGAGCCTAAGCGGCAAACGAAAATGTTAACCATTGTAGATAAAATGAAACTCTTAGATATGTTGAAAGAAGGAAAAAAGTTTGTGGATGTCGGCCGCTATTTTACGTAAACGTAAAAATAATTGTAAAGTACCCATGTATGTCACGTCATCATCACCTCATTCACGGTAAGTTTTCCTATCACTTTCAGAAAAATTGACGTTGCTTGCTGTTATTTATAATATAAAGGGTGTTTTTTAGCAGTGCAGGGAGGGTTTATACAGTACGTAAATGTAAAAATAATTCTAAAATACCTATGTACATGAGTATGTCATGTAATTACCACCTCATTCACCGTAATTTTATCTATCACTTTTATATAAATTTACGTTGCATGCTGTAATTTATGAAGTAAAGGGTGGTTTGTTAACAGTACTGGGAGGGTTTATACAGTGTAAACATAAAAATAAATTAAAATATCTATGTACATATAGGCTGATCCTACTCCGCGGTTTTCCTGGTTCGCGCTGGGTCCCGGAACCGAACTACCGCGATAAGGGGGGAACACTGTATATATATATATATATATATATATATATATATATATATATATATATATATATATATATATATATATATATATATATATATATATATATATATATATATATATATATATATATATATATATATACACCTTGTTCTCAGAGTAACGAGAAGTTAGCTTCTCAGAAGTGTCGGGTAAATGGAAAATCGAATGAAAAAATGATTAATTTTCCATAGGAAACAATGATAAAGGGCATAGATACGTTCCAAACCTTACATAGACACACTATGCCAAAGATATAAGGTAAGTAAAAACATATTTTATAACTACATAACAAAGCAGAAAGCCCTGTATAGTATATGTTTTTAAGAGTATACAAAAGATATTCAGATTTACTGTACAGCAAGAAATTAACATACTGTACTGTACTATATTGTGCGTTGGGCAACAGTCATACAGTACACTGGGACGTGCATGGTGGCGGTGAGGATGCAGGAGAACGAACCTCTATCTGCAAATGTGAACAAAGATAAAATAAAAATTATAAATAACCAAAGCAAGACTAAAAAACAAAAACAAAAATTAATTATGCAATGCCTAAATGTAAAACACGTTAGCAAGACTAAAAAACTAAACAAAAAAATATCAGTATGCAATGCCTGCATTACTGTAAAAAAAAAAAAAAAAAAAGACACAATCTACTCACCCTATTATATGGTGAGCAGCAGGCATGGGACAAGCATAATGGCAGAGAGCACATGACGTCAGCAGTATAAGAAGAGGAGAAGGAACCCCTATCTGCCAAACGTAAGAAACGATTATCAAAAGCAAGACTAGAAAACAAAATTTTTTTCATTATGCAATGCCTGAATTACTGTAACAAAAAAACAAATACATTCTACTCACTTTATATAAAAAGATAACACACATTCTACTCACTCTATTATACGGTGACCAACAGGTATGGGATGCGTGAGGTGGCAGTGAGCACTTGACATAAGCGGTATAAACCGGTATTAGAAGAGGAGAATGAACCTCTATCTGCCAAGCGTAAGAAAGAATTACGAGCAATACTAGAAAGCTAAATTTTTATTATGCAACTAGCCATGGTATTATAGTGCAGGTATACAGTTATATGTAAAATTTAAAAGAATTGAAAACACAAACAGTTATAAATATATCCATGCAAAGAACTGAAAACACAAACAGTTATAAAGATATCCACACACAGTGGATAAAATACCCTAATTTAGGGTAATCAGAGAATGATGATGAGTGATATCTACGTTGAGTATATAATAATCATAATAATAATGATAATAATAATTATGATAATAATTATAATAATGACGAATTTCATTACGTTTAGGGTACTCAATATGAATTTAGGGAAATTTTTTTCCAGATCTAGGGTAAACTAAACTTGTACTTGTGGAATCGGTGTCGTACACTTACCATTTTTCCCATTTCTCCAGAATATCCGATCGACAATGTGAAAACTTCTTACTTACCATTTTTTCCATTTTCCCCATAATATCCAATCAAGAATATGAAGAATAAGCCGCAGTTAAACTAAAATAAGTTCTTGCACTTTTATTTTTTCCTCATTTTCATGGATAGTGTGTACGTACATACATACATTCACAGAGATGCAACGCCTGTTCAATGGCGACCGTACTCTCACCACTCTCATGACGGCTCAACCCTTGCAATTTTATTTCAAGAATTATTGCCTTTCTGCCTTATATGGGAGTAGAAGCACTTACACAGTCTTTTCCTGGGCATTTAGTGGCCATGATAGTACAATATATAATCTTTAAAATATAAAAGAACGGAAAACACAAACTGTAACATTCACTGAAATACATTGCCGGATTAATGGGGACCTAATTCTCATCACTCTCATAAGGACCCAAATCTTGCAATTTTATTTCAAGAATTATTGCCTTTCTGCCACTTTTGTGAGTAGAAGCACTTACACAGTCTTTTCCTAGGCTTTTACTGGCCATGATAGCACAATATATAATCTTTAAAATATAAAAGAACTGAAAATACAAACATAAACACAGAACACTAAATATATCCACTCACTATACTGGGTAACGGCACACTGATGGCAGCATGGCAGGCAAAACGTCCGTGGGTGCTTATTTACTAAAATAAAAAAAATTTAAAAAAAATTTGACGGGCGTTATTTGCGAAATTCTAATTTTTTTACTATCATTTTTTGGGGGCGTTATTGCAGTTTCGTGGATAAAAAAATTCGCAAAAAAAGGAACAAGGTGTATATATATATATATATATATATATATATATATATATATATATATATATATATATATATATATATATATATATATATATATATATATATATATATATATATATATATATATATATATATATGGTAAATCTTTAGAAGAGGAGATTACAAAGGAAATTGTCGAAAATAACACATTTATGGTGCATCCTAACCTAAATATATATATATATATATATATATATATATATATATATATATATATATATATATATATATATATATATATATATATATATATATTTAATGTTTTATTTTAGATTTGGGGATTGATGGAATATACCTTCCCCTAGGTAAGGTTATGTTAGGTTGGGACATATTAAATATATGTTTTTTTTAGGCACTTTTCCTTTGTGGAATAAAGGTTTTTGTGCTTTTATAAGAAAATGATCCCCTCTTTTAAATATATATATATATATATATATATATATATATATATATATATATATATATATATATATATATATATATATATATATATATATATATATATATAACCATAAAAGCACATTACATATGTGAAAAATGAATAATTTTATTTTACCCCAACCAGGACTTGAACCTAGGACTTATAATTACTAAGTCAAGGTGCTACCAACTACTCACCACAGAAGGTTAAAAGGAATCCAACCTTATAGCTTATATCTGCTATACTCAGGAATGAACGCATTCTATCTGAATGCCACTATGTTCATATTACAGATTCCCCAACCTCACTTGTGGCTTCATCTTCGCATTTAATTCAATTCCCAATGTCATTCGGGTTATACAAAAACCAAATAAGCACATTACATATGTGAACACATGAATCATTTTTTACCCTGACCGGGACTTGAACCTAGGACTTATAATTACTAAGTCAAGGCGCTACTAACTACACACCTCAGAAGGTTAAAAGGAATCTAACCTTATAGCTTATATCTGCTATACGTTGGAATGAACGCATTCTCTCTGAATGCCGCTATGTTCATATTACAGATTTCCCAACCTCACTCGTGGCTTCATAATCGCATTTAATTCAATTCCCAATCTCATTCGGGCTAGTACAGTGGTAACGCGCTGGCTTCGCATTCATGAGGTCGAAAGATCGGTTCCCGTCCAAGACCGAGAGTTTAAGCTGTTTACTGGCAGGAACTGCTGTGGGTGGACACCACAGTGGGGGGTTGGGGCTTACCCTGGCTGACGAATACCCATTGTATTGAAATGGAAATAAAGTATTATTATTATATTATACAATAACCAAATAAGCACATTATATATGTGAAAGCATGAATAATTTTTTACCCCGACCGGGAATTGAACCTAGGACTGATAATTACTAAGTCAAGGCGCTAACAACTACACACCACAGAAGGTTAAAAGGAATCCAACCTTATAGCTTATATCTGCTATACTTAGGAATTAACAAATTTTATATGAATGCCACTATGTACATATTACAGATACCCCAACCTCACTCGTGGCTTCATCTTCGCATTCAATTCAATTCCCAATCTCATTCGGGCTATACAATAACCAAATAAGCGCATTACATATGTGAAAACATGAATAATTTTTTTATCCCGACCGGGACTTGAACCTAGGACTTATAATTACTAAGTCAAGGCGCTACCAACTACAACCACAGAAGGTTAAAAGGAATCCAACCTTATAGCTTATATCTGCTATACTTAGGAATGAATGCATTCTATCTGAATGCCACTATGTTCATATTACAGATTCCCCAACCTCACTCGTGGCTTCATCTTCGCATTCATTTCAATTCCCAATCTCATTCGGGTTATACAATAACCAAATAAGCACATTACATATGTGAAAACATGAATAATTTTTTACCCCGACCAGGACTTGAACCTATGACTTATAATTACTAAGTCAAGGTGCTACCAACTACACACCACAGAAGGTTAAAAGGAATCCAACAT
>JAXCGZ010009032.1:0-7500 GCA_037179515.1 Halocaridina rubra
CAGCACAGCCACAAACAGCACCAACAACGACACCACCACCAACACCGCTACCACTAACACCACCAGCACAAAGAACACCACCACTCTCCATTGTACTAAGTTTGGTCAAGATTGGAGCTACTGGAAGCACGTCCTCACTGGATGAACCCAGGAACTGTATATTCCTCTTTTAATACTTATAAGATTCTTTATTCTATTGTTCATCCATTTAGGGTCATTTTTTCTTGATCTGCAATGTAAATAGAAGGGAATTTCAGAGTGAGAAAGGGAATGCAAGTTTGAATGTGATGCAGCGAGTGAGGCAGAACATGAGCATGAATGACTGGGGGTATAATGGGGGGGTTGCTCTAGGGGGGTGAAATCGCGGAAAGCACCGTTAGGAAGCCTGATTGAGGGAGTCAGCGAGGATTGTTCCCCTGCTCCACCGGGTCCTTCTGCATGCCATATCAGAGTATTTTATGGGAGGTGATGCGCTGTGGCAATATCTATTGAGGGATATTTTTGAGAAAATGATTCTCCACCTGCCCAGATATGGTTGAGATGCCAAGTTTGTTTTATTTTTGTTTCGTCCCCTACTCCGCCAATGAGATTATTATTCGATTTCTGAGAGTTCCAAGATAGATATTAAGTGGTAAAGGACGTGAATCTATGAATGATTCTTTATTTTTTTGCTAGCTGCAGAATATACATTATTTGTCTGAAGAGATATGTTAGACTGATAAAAATAAAAACTTTGCGAGTTTTAGCCATGATAATGTTTATCAAAATTATTTCAGCTTGGTCATAAAGAAAGAGTGTGAGCTGACACGAAATGACAAGAATGTCACCCAGCCGTTTCCCGTATTTGAGATAGTAGAAAAAAAAAAAAAAAATATATATATATATATATATATATATATATATATATATATATATATATATATATATATATATATATATATATATATATATATATATATATATATATATATATATATATATATATATATTCTCTGTTTTAATTGTTCATGTACAACGCCTTACGAGATTATGAAACTTAAGCAAAATGCATTCTTTATTGTTGCGAATGAAATATACTTTTTGTTTTTATTATTGCATACACAGACAGACTTTTTATATTTTTTCAGATTCCCGTTTTTATATATAATTCTTTTTGTATTGAAGAAATCTTTAAAATCTTAATCCCTTGGATATAATATAATTAAAGTTTTGGAAAAGATTATCTAGAGATAATTATGGTTAATTACTATCATTGTCGTGAATTTAAGATTACAATTGATCTAATTAAGATATTTGAGATTCTCTCCGAGATTATATGTTGAGTTTTAAATTTAAAATTAATGATACTTAAGTCCTTTTAAGACGTTGTTAAGAAAAAGCTATTTGTATTTTTGTTGATAGTAGCAGAGATATTGTCACATATGATTGTAATATTTTGCTTTAATTTTATCAGAGATATGTTGCCTTATAGAGAGTGTGTGCTTCGACTCCACCCTCTGATCTATAGCAAGAAAAGGATTGTCATTATAGACAAGGATGTGTATGCTATTTCAGTAAAGTCCTTGGCAATATTAAACAGAAAGGAATGGATTTATGCTTCGATGTTTCTGCAGTTGTACACTAAAATATTTTGTTTTTGTTTTTTTTCTTTCTAGATATTAGAAAATGATTGCAGTTGCGCTCTGTCCCTTTGTACAGTAGGGCAGGAAGTTAAGTCAAAAAGAAGGGCCCTACAAGCGAAAATTATGCTTTTTTTGAAGAAAAAATCTCTCTCTCTCTCTCTCTCTCTCTCTCTCTCTCTCTCTCTCTCTCTCTCTCTCTCTCTCTCTCTCTCTCTCTCTCTCTCTCTCTCTCTCTCTCTCTCTCTACTCTGAGATTGACAGATGCTCCTTTCGATGCTACGAGAATGTTGCCGTCATTGATTCTTTTTTTGTTTTTTCCAGCCAAGCTAGGCGAGAACTGTGCCTACATTTGATATCAGTTGATAAATTGTTGCAGGCTGTTATTGCATAAATACTGATCAGACATCGGTAGTATCGACTTTTGCATAAATATTTTTGCCACATGTCGCAACTGTTTAGAGAATAGATAAAACTCCCATTGACAATTTGGGGAGCCCGAAAGTTGCCGTTTATGCTCCATATTATATATATATACATATATTATGACAGCAGGAATTTGAATAGTAAAAGAGACTGTGTTAGAATGAGCATTACTATGAAATATAAGTATAGAACTCCGTTCTTACATCTGATTGCCAGTCTCCGTTGTATATATATGGCTATTCCTGATTTAGTATTTTGATTTTATTTTTTTATTATTCTTATTTTGATCATGATTATTAGTAATGTTATGTATCAGTTTCTCAGTTAAGTCCTAAGTATCTTGGAATAATAATCTAGTTGTGTAGACACATACCTTCCATTACCACCCTATTTCTAGGCAGCCCCGACCTGCTTCTAAAAGTCTTTAGATTTTGTTCTCTCTCAAACAAGTCCCTGTTGCCCATTGAATAGAGATTGCAATCACTTGCAGTTGCAGGGGAGGCATTGTATAGCCTCAGATTACCAACGTATGGCCATTGTTGGTACCCTGAAGTCATAGGGAACCTTTCTTACAACTGTAGTAGTGACATAGGTTCAAATTTTCATCCCGAGGTCTACTTCGAAGGTACGTGTGGATTGCAGTACTGAAGAGAAATCGCTGTGACGTTGCAGGTCTCCTACAGGGTGGTCTTAGTCAAGATCGGCCCGAGGGTAGGACGAAAAAGCCAGGCTGGAGGGGTTTGGAAGATGCATCGATCGCTTCCTCTTTGTCTTGCCTATCTTAGAAAGAAGATAATATGTGGTAGTGTACGAACCTGAGCCTGCAGTGAAGACGGCGGGGGAGTGAAAAGGCGAGGTCAACTTGGAAACCGTTTTATAACGCCTAGCAAGAATTTCATGAGCAAGGGAGGGAAACAAAAAGTCTTTTAAAACACCTTAATAATACCTTTAGAAGCCACGTAAACGCATTGATGGGATCCAAACAGAAAGAAAAGGGAATCCCTATACATGTCCAAACTTCAGGAAGAGAGAAAGGAAGGGTATGGAAAATCCCTTATTAGTTGTTGAAAAAACAACCCACGTATTAGAACTGAGAAAACGGGAAAGAAAATGTCCCCACCGTCTTTGACCCCTGTGCGAAAAGACAATTTAAAATTTTGTATTTTGTGTCTAGTTTTAAGATAATTTTAAAGTGAAAACTCAGAGTCTCCTTTAGATATAATTTTTTTTGAATAAGTACCATTGATAAACTGTACAATTTGCGATAATCATAATAAGTTGTCTTCTGCCTAAATAATATCATTGTTTTGCTTAGATATTATCATCGTTTTGCTTTAGCATTATCATTGTTTGAATCATGATTTAATCTTTGTGTTCATTAAGCTCTCATATCAGTTTGTCTCTGAATAGGAATTGCATATTGAAATGCTGAATGTTTTTTGACTTTTCACATCGTAACAAATATTTTGTTACAGGAGTAGTTTTTTAAGGCCTAATTTTAAGACAAATCAATGCCCCATAGTAACGATAGGAGTAGAAATTATAAGATGAGGTTGCTTATAGTAATTACCATTTATGTTATTGTCTATCGCATTTTATATGTTCATGCATGCTAATCCTCTACATAACTCGCTTGCTAATGTTATATACGATGAAATTTCTAAAGTGAGCAGGTCAAATAGAGTTTGCATTGTAGGCGATTTTAATTTTAGACATATTAACTGGGAAACCATAACAGGTGATAGTAGCTCTAAGGAGTTTTTGGAAGTAGTAGAAGACAATTTCCTTTCTCAGCATGTACATGAAGCAACACGGGGGGTGAATACACTAGATTTAGTTCTTAGTAATAGAGAGAATATGGTTACAAATTTAGAAGTTGGTGAAAAATTGGGCAACAGTGACCATGATTCCATTAGATTTAACATAATTTTCAAGGAAACTATAAAGGAAAATAAGAATATTGTTCCAAACTTTAGAGCAGGAGATTTTGAGGGCTTAAAAACTAAATTATCTAATGAGGTATGGGAAGGGATTTCTGGGGTACAGATGTGGGTAGTTAATCCAGCAGGTCAGGTCGCAGGTAGCGGATTACCCCGAAATTTGGGTACCACATGCCAAGGATTATCACAAGATAAGATCAATACATTAAATTCTCTCACAGGAAAGAACAGCAGCCCGTCAGTTAATATAAATTTGGATGAGGAATATAACAATTTTGTCATGACTCTTAAGAATAGTCAGAGAGACTATATTCCCATGAAACATTGCAGATCAAGAAAAAATGACCCTAAATGGATGAACAATAGAATAAAGAATCTTATAGGTATTAAAAGAGGAATATACAGGAAACTAAAAAGAGGTGAAGAGCAGGTGAGGCAGCAATATATACAGTTAAACAGGGAAGTTAAAAAGATAGTTAGAGAGTCGAAAAGAAAATACGAAGTTCGAATAGCAGGAGAAGCTAAAGAAAATCCTAAAGGGTTTTATCAACATTATCAAACAAAATTTAAGGAAAAAGTCGGACCAATTGAAGTAGCCAATGGCCATATCACAGATGACGATAAAGTGATGTGTACATGTTTAAATGATTATTTCTTATCTGTATTTACAAATGAAAACTTGGAAAATATTCCGGAAGTAGAATCCATTTACAGAGACAGTCCCGATAATATACTTAGTTCAATAAATATTACGAGAGAGGAGGTAATAAAAGAAATAGATAAATTAAAGGCTCATAAATCTCCGGGACCTGATGGAATATATGCTAGAATATTAAAGGAATGCAAGGAAGAGCTTAGTTGTCCTCTAACTGCATTATTTAATAATTCAATAAAATTAGGATCGGTACCCATGCAGTGAAAATTGGCAGATGTGGTACCAATATTTAAAAAAGGAGAACGTGTTAAAAAGAATAATTATTGGCCGGTAAGTTTAACGTCAACAGTGGGTAAGATTCTAGAATCCATAATTGCAACTAAAATAAGGGCACATCTAGAATTACACAGACTGATAAAACTTTCACAACACGGGTTTCTTAAGGGTTTTTCGTGCCTTACAAACTTACTGTCTTTTTATTCAGAAGTTTGCGAGGCAGTAGATTGTGGCAAAGAATATGATACAATATATCTAGATTTTAGCAAAGCTTTTGATAGAGTTCCTCACAAAAGATTAGTTAAAAAGCTGGAAGCTCATGGCATAGGAGGAGCTGTGCTCAGATGGATCAAACAATGGTTAAAAGACAGAAAACAGAGGGTTTGCATAAATGGAGAGAAATCAGAGTGGGGCTCGGTTACAAGCGGGGTACCACAAGGCTCGGTACTGGGTCCTCTATTATTCATCGTATATCTAAATGATCTGGATTCGGATATCAGTAGTAACCTAAGTAAATTCGCAGACGACACTAAAATAGGTAGAACTATAAATGGAAAAGAAGACATTCATGCTTTACAGGAAGATCTAAATAGATTATCTGAATGGTCGGACAAATGGCAAATGGAATTTAATGTTGAAAAATGTAAAGTAGTTAAAATGGGTACTATAAAAGACAATACTAGTTATAAGCTAAATAACCATGAAATCATGAGTTCTCAGTGTGAAAGGGATTTGGGAGTTCTTGTGAGTAGTAGTCTTAAGCCAAGAGAGCAATGCACAGCAGTCAGAAATAAAGCAAACAGAATTTTAGGATTTATCTCAAGAAGCATCAGCAATAGGACGGAAAAAGTTATTTTGCAGCTTTATCTTGCATTAGTTAGGCCCCATTTAGATTATGCTGTGCAATTCTGGTCACCCTATTATAGAATGGAAATTAAATCCTTGGAGAGAGTGCAACGAAGAATGACCAAGATGATACACAATATCAGAAATCTACCATATGAGGACAGATTAAAAAAACTTAATCTACATTCTCTAGAGAGGCGAAGAGTTAGGGGGGATATGATTGAAGTGTATAAATGGTTTAAAGGGATTAACAAGGGAGATATTAATAAAGTTTTAAAAATTCATGATCAAACCAGAACTCGTAATAATGGATTTAAGCTTGATAAATTTAGGTTCAGAAGGGAAATTGGTAAAAATTGGTTTGGTAATAGAGTAGCTGATGCATGGAACAAGCTTCCTAGTAGGATAGTAAATGCCAATACCTTAGACACCTTCAAATGTAGATTAGATAGACATATGACAGAGGTAGGGTGGGTATGAATAGGTTAGTGCTTATTAGAAAAATCATAAAAAGAAAAACAGAATAAATAAGTAGAGTAGAATAGAATAGGTTAGACATGCTGAAAATACAATTCAAAAATGGAGCTGCCTCGTGTGTGCCAGTAGGCATGTTGCAGTGTCCTCTATTCTTATGTTCTTATGTTCTTATGTACATGATTCATATTTTTACTGTAACTAACCAACTTTTGTAAATTTTTTGAAAAAAGGAGAGAAGCAGACAAAGTAACGTTATGATCTAAACTAACTTGTCATCTTAATTAATGTTTGATAATGATTAGTTACACACTGAAATCCTAATGATTATGGTTATTTTTATTTTTTAAATATAGGAATATGTTTGTACTAAAGATTGTTTAGATTTCATAGCAATAGGAATCCTTAGATAATAGCTTAAATAATTCGGCCCCATTTTTATTGTAAACTAATGTTAGCTAGGATATATCCAAGAGCTCTCAAAAGATAGCCCATGCTTCGACTGAAATAAAATATATTTCAGTTTTGGTTGGGATGGATGTCGCATGACTGAAGTCTTGCTGAAGCCAGAATCTGAAACTGTAACAAGTCGTGAAGAGACACGTGAGAGGCTAGAGGTCAAGGGTGAAATAGAATACTCTCCCAGTTGTTTATCTGGGTATGGTCAATGGATCCAGGGGGCTTAGCACCTGGCTGGATCCATAGGGCTTAGCACCTTGCTGGATCCATAGGGCTTAGCACCTGGCTGAACCCAGGTGCTTTAGCATAGGGCTTAGCCACCCAAATCAAATCAAAATCAAATCAAAACATTTATTTCCATTTTGTACAATGGTTATTCAACATTAATAGTAACTTATAAGTAGACATGTAATTAAACTTATAAATAAGAGGGTTAGACATATAGTTAAATTAAATGTAGCTTTCATAGAAAATAATAATGCTGTACTAAAAATGTTAACAATAATGTTAATAATAAAGTAGTAAGTATGCCACTAGATACAGGATCGTTATTATCGGCATCATTTCCATATTTGTTTCCTTACAATGAGAATAATTAGTTCTTAATGAGCAGCAACTATTTGTCCAAAAGAAAACTATATAGTTTGCCTTTGAAAGCTGTGAAGGAGGATGCATTTTTAAGATGCTCTGGAATATTATTCCAGAGTGTTGGCCCTTTGATAGTGATCATCTTTGAACCTGCTTCTGTGTTTGTTCTGAGAATAAAGAGCTCACTGCTCTGTTTTGTGTTGGTTCCCCTTATATC
>JAXCGZ010009032.1:12500-14728 GCA_037179515.1 Halocaridina rubra
TCGTTATCATCCCCATCTACCATTCTCAAACCTTGACCTTGCACTCGCTCATTCACCTCTCTTACGACTCCATCAATATACAAACTGAACAGCCATGGTGACATCACACATCACTGTCTCAATCCCACACTCACTGGAAACCACTCACTCACTTCATTCCCTACCCTAACACAAGCTCTACTGCCCTCATACAAACTCTTCACTGCATGCAACAATTTACCATTAATTCCATATAATCTCAAAACATTCCACATTGCCTCTCTATCAACTCTATCATACACATTCTCCAGATCCAAAAATGCAAAATACACATCCTTACCCTTGGCTAAATATTTCCTACATAACTGCCTAACTATAAAAATCTGATCTATACAACCTCTACCTCTCCTAAAACCTACCATACACTTTTCCTACCACACTCAACAAAATTATACCCTTAAAATTACTGCATTCATATACATCTCCCTTACCTTTGTATAGGGGCACTATACAAGCAATCTCCCATTCCACTGGCACCATTGACAACAAAAAGCATATATTAAACACTCTCACTAACCATTCCAATGCAGTCACACCCCCTTCTTTCAACATCTCCACTCTCACACCTTCCATTCCAGGTGCTTTACCTGCTCTCGCTTCATACAGTGCCCTTTTCACCTCCTCTCTTGTAATCTCTCTCTCATTTTCATCTCCCATTACTGGCACTTGAACACCCCCCACTGCCACTATAGCTGTCTCTCTATCTTCCTCAACATTCAGCAAGCACTCAAAATATTCTGCTCATCTTTTCCTTGCATCGTTCCCTCTTAACATCTGTCCATTTACATCTTTCGCTGTCTCTTCCATCCTCGATCCACCCTTCCTTACTCTCTTCACTTCTTTCCAAAACTTCTTTTTATTCTCCTCATATCACCTACTAAATTCCGGTCCCCACCTAACATTTGCCAACCTCTTCTCTTCCTCTACCTTCCACTTGGTTTCCACATTTTTCTCCCTATATCTTTCATACTTCTCCCTACCTTTACATTGCAGCCATTCCTCAAAAGCACTCTTTTTCTCTTCCACCTTCATTTTCACCCCTTCATTCCACCACTTGCTGCCCCTCCTCATGCCACCTCCATCAAATCTCTTTCCACACACATCACTTGCATGCTCCACAAAACATTCTTTCATCAACCCCCCATTCCTCGTCCAACTCCCCAACTTCTCTTTTTTTCACCCTTTCATATGCCACTTTCAACCTGTCCTGATATTCTTGTCTCTTCTCTGGCTTTTTCAACAATTCCACCTTCACTATTTCCCTTCTACATCCCCCCACTCTATTTTCCCCAGTCTTTTAATACTACCACTTTTGCTTCAACTAGGAAATTATCAGACATCCCAGCAGCCACACCCCTAAATGCATGCACATATTTCATTCTACCAATCATGCTCTTTGCTACCAACACATAATCTATCAATGCTCTTTCTTTCACTCTTTCATTTGCCACTCTCATCCATGTATACTTATTTATTAACTTCTTGAAAAAACTATTACCTATCACCAATTCTTGCTCCACACACTTATCTAACAGTCTCTTGCCACTCTCATTCTCACCTGGTACCCCATACTTTCCTACAACACCTTCTACATCTCCATCACCCACTCTGGCATTCAAGTCACCCAACACAACTACATAGTTCCTTCTACTCAGACCATCCACACACCTAGTTAACTCATTCCAGAATTTGTCCCGCTCTTCCTCACTTCTCTCACATCTTGGCCCATACGCACTAACAAAAGCCCAACATTCCCTACCTATCGTAGCCCTCACCCACATCAACCTAGAGGACACTTCTTTCCATTCCACAACCTTATTTACCATCCATTAACTCAGCAATAATGCCACACCTTCTCTCGCTCTCCCCCTTTCAACCCCAGACACCCTACCTGTCACATCACCAAATGCCACTTCTCCTTTTCCTTTCATCTTCGTCTCAAACAATGCCAATACATCCATCCTCCTCCTACCAAACATATATCTAATCTCACATCTTTTGCTCTTTATCGTACTACAACCATGCACATTTAGACACCCCAAAACTAGAGATTGGGGAGAAGTTATTCTCCCCTCTACTCCCCGTATTCTTTGACGTCTCGAAGGAGGTTAATAAAAGAGGGGATTCCTAGTCCCCTCGCCCTTCAACATTTAGTCGCCTCTTACGACACGCAGGGAGTACGTTGGGGC
>JAXCGZ010009033.1:0-14692 GCA_037179515.1 Halocaridina rubra
ATTCTCATATGAGTGAAATAAACAACAAGATGTCGACGTCATTTTGGAGGAAGCCAATGCGGAAGAGCATATCCAGTCCATCACTGACTCATAAATCCTACAAGAGGAGCAAAATCGACATCTCCAATCCTGTTCCTGGAGATGACGACACACTCAAACTCTTCCATGAACATCACGGAAGGCGAATGTCAAGAAGTGATCAATCCAAATCCGCTGAACTACTGTCTAACGACAACGACAAATCTGCTGTTACTTCACAGAGATCTGATGTGAATCCTACTGGTCCATCAGTAAGCATCGCCAGACGTGCTGTATCTGGAGACATAAAACCCTCTGAAAATGAACATAAACCTCTGTCACCGGAGAAATCTCGGACATCAAAATCCATGAGTTCTCTTGAAAGTAAAAGAAACTCCAAATTGCCAAAACCAAGTCAGAAAGGGGAAGGAAGAGACATTGACACATCTCTTCAGCGTAACCCCCACATACAGGGCAAAGCTGGTGGGTGGAGGAAGAAGAAAGAAACGGATGAACAACCAAATAAGCGTAGAGCGACCTTCAGTGGTTTTAGTTTCGGAAGAGGGAAGAAGGCTGGTAGTAATAAAGAAGAGAAAACCAAGAAAGCAAATAAATATCAAGATACTTTAATTGAGTACAGCAGCAGACAAGATGAAATAGAAAGATCAAATACACCGTCTGAGAATAGCTTCGAAAATATATATCAGCAGCCAACAAGCACTGGTGCTAATGTGTCTGATGATGACCTGGAAGCTGTTGCCTCTCCTATATATGACATCTTGACACCCTCAGAAATCTATGAGAGAAGATCCTCTGTGAAGCCTTCAAACTTAAAAAGTTCTGAGAGTCAAAAAAATCGTAGGTCTGCATCGTTGGGCAGTAGTAACTATTTTGAATTCGATGCTGAGAAGCTTGAAGTAATGCAGATGTCACCTCAACAGAGGAGGAATTCTTATTGCAAAGAGAAAATATACGAAAGAGTGTCCAAAATATCCGAGACCTCTGAAAATGAAATTCAAGAAGCTACAAAGAGTCCTTCAGCCCCTGGTTCAGTATCTAACGATGCACCTTCAGAGAACATGCAGACAGAGAAAATTCTAGAGGATCATGCTGATGCTAAAGAAGGTCAGAAGTCTTTATCGCAAGACCAAAACCAGATGAGATCAAATGAAAGAGAATCAAGGGATACTGAATCTACATCGCTCTCTAGTGCCTCATCTGGACATAAGAAAAAAGCCATTGTAGTTAAGCAACATCAGACAGTACATAGGAGCCACAGTGAACCAAGTGGGAGAAGAAATGCTCTTCAGATCCATAAACCTCTCACTAGTACTCAAAGTGAGGCATTACAACCTATCCTAGATGATCATCTATTAAAACATAATCTGAAAGTGGCTGCAGAGTTAGGCATTGATATGGATTTACCTGGACCAGCAGCCAATGATATGATACCTGGAATGGCTCCCAATGAAATGACTAATATGTTGCTAAGCTCTGTAAATTCGAATAATGAAAATTTGACCAGTGCACAAATGCCAGAAAGACCCAAGAGTCTTACTCTTCCAGATTTTGTAAATCATCATGAACATAAGTCGCCCATTACAAGCCTAACTGATAACCAGCGTGATACACGAACTAGACTTAATTTCCAGAGCAAGGATTTTGAGTCCTTATCACCTGGTCAGAGAGCAGCTTCCGATGAATTGCCATCAACAGAAATTGGAACCTCTAATATGGAGCATCCTGTCAAGGTAACAGAATCTCCTATTAGCACTTCAACTCCCATTATAGTACAGAATAAATATGTAACCACATGTCGACAGACACGCAGAGGACAAAACAAAGAAGTGTTGCAGCGCTCTGGATCTCAGACAACATTATTTGTTCTGCAAGGTACACCAAAGAGTAACACTGAGGCAAATAATACTTCCTCAGAGAACCCTCAGCTCAGTGCCTATCCCCATTATCAGCAGGTGATTAAAAAGGAACAGTCTACGAGTGAATATATAACAGTGCCAAGGAAATCAGCTAGACCATTGTCAACCTCTTTTAAGAAATCTGTAGATACCACTGACAGCATCCCTCTGCAGCCCAGATCCAAAGCTCCACCACCAGTCATCGTTGGTGCTATATATAAAACCAAACCATCGGAGAAAACCATAGCTCCAAAGGATATCCCTGATAATACTGATAAAAGTTACGAGGAGGATGAGAATGAGAAATTGTATGGAATACCAGCTCGTTCTTTGTTTAAGAAGGTTTATGGGGTCACCACACAAAACGAAAGAGAGAGCACGCCAAGCACCCCTTCACCTCAGAATCAGAATGTAAACGTTTATGACATTCCCAGACAGCTTAAAATGGAAAATATATATGACCCTCCACCTTTACCTCGTCGTAATGCGATTACTCCAATTAGAAGACCTAACGAAGGCTTGTATGACAGTCCAAGAGAACATCAGCCTCTCCAGCAGGAAAATGGAAGGACTTCCAGACTTGGATATGGCCGGCGTGATAATACTATTTATAACTCTCCACCTGGAGTTTTAAGACTCCGTGGTGAGGAGACTTACCCACGACCTGTCCTCCCTTTGAGTGAACGTAACAATGCAAAAGTTGCTGTAACTAACTGGGTGGTGCACCGCTTAGCCCAGTCACCCCCTGAAGTTCAGGCTATGTATATAGGTCACAGATGGCCCTACAAGTTCTATCCAAACTTCACCCTTCTTCCTCCTACCATCTATGAGGAGGTGGAAGATGATTCCTACCGGACCTATCCACCCAAAAGGCACTTGGCTCTCAAGGTACATTTCATTCGTTTTATTGTTTCAAGCTTTTTGATTGACGCGTTTTATCGTCCTGTATTGTTCCATTGTCCTCGTTATTATGGGATTTTGTTTTTTATATTTGTTTTGTTTGTTATTTGCTAATACAGCGAAGATCCTTGACTTTAAAGGTGCGTCCATACCGGTTACAAAACATGTCAACAACCAAATCAACAACATTGGATGCAACAATGTTTGTGTTGCTACTGATACGATGGTGTCGATTGTTGGTATGGCGCTGTAATGATATGTTGGTACAATTGGTGTCTGTAGATGTCGACGGTGATATTTAGGTTAATGTTTACAATTTGATTCCAACTGCTTGTTGTCAGTGTGGACGCACCTTAAATTGTAAACATTGACCTAAACATCGCAGTCGACATCTACAGACACCAATAGTACCAACATATCATTTACAGCGCCATACCAACATATCGACTCCATCGTATCAGTAGCAACACAAACATTGTTGCGTCCAATGTTGTCAATATTGTTGTTGATATGTTTTGTTGCCTGTGTGGGCGCATCTTAGGATTTTACTAAACATGATCGATATCTATTTAGTTATGTTTTGACAGAATGTGTCTGTCTGGATATCTTTGTTTTGTAAATATATGTTTTATTTACATATTGCAGTTACCCTCTGAGATTTATATAAATTATTATTATTATTATTATTATTATTATTATTATTATTATTATTATTATTATTATTATTATTATTATTATTATTGCTGCTGCCGCCGCTGCTGCCGCCGCTGTTGCCACTGCTGCTGCCGCTGCGGCTGCGGCTGCGGTGGCTTCGGCGGCTGCTGCTGTTATAATGATATCTACTTTCTTTACCATATAATTGTCTTTCCTTCTTTGTTGCAGCTTTACTTGTGTCCTTTTTATTGTATCTGATGGGCGTAAATTAATTTTTTTATATGTTGCATCTTTTTTTTTTTACTTATATTCTTGAAGTTTCTATTCGTAAAGTTCTTCTCTTATTTTCATGGGGTTGCTGTTTCTCACTAGCAGTGTAATAATGCCGTGTGCCAGTCCAAACACCATTTCGCTCCCTGGACCGGAGCTTTGGAATGGCACGGAGTTGAGTTTGCTTATTCCCCCAGTGATAGTATTATTATATAACGTTACCCTAATTTTGCTACCCTACCTTTGTCTCAGTAACAATGCTTTACGGGGGGTTTACACAGTCAAAAGGTTCGTCGAACGCTGTTCGACAGACAAGTGTTTGAAGTGATGTTCGAACGTGTGAACGGGGTATTTGGTTGTCGAACACGAAACCCCGTTCACACGTTCGAACATCACTTCAAACACTTGTCTGTCGAACCGCGTTCGACGAACCGTTTGACCGTGTAAATCCCCCTTTACGGTCGGATACCCATCCTCACACCATCCTTCTCCCTGTATCGTAACTTTGGCCAGGCTTTAAGTTGAGCCAACTTGCTCCCAAAATGAAAAGATGATCATATATCGTTAACTGATAATAAGTGATATCTTTTATGGCTTTTTGTGTGTTATCTTTTTATCTTTACAACATTTATGTGTCTTACCCATAGTGGGTTTGTTCATGAGAATGTTAATTTGTTTGTACAAAATTAACCCTGTTTGTTTATAATTGTGTTTGTGAATAGTAATTGCACTTATGTTGTTATTATTTATGACATATTTCTTTAAATGTATTTCAGTCGTGTGATGTTTGTGTCTATTCCCACCTAAGAGGTCCAAAGTTTAACTACCTAAATTGGCTCGTAAAGCCTCTCCTTACCAGAGCCACTTGGGGAGGAGAGGGAGAGGGTATTGGTGTTTCTAATAATGCAACCCAATCAGCTATGTAGGTTTAAAACATAGGCCAATAAATATGTGGGACCAGTAGTGGAACAGTGACTTTAAAGTTTTTTCTTTCTTTCTGAAAGTACTAAGTTGATAAACTCTCAACTCTGACGTATAATTCTGAATATTCCTAATGAGATATTAAACTAAAATTTCTGTTTATGAGGTTGAGGCCCCCCTGCATACCCTCTAATACTATGTACGGTTAGGTTGGTTAGACTGGGTAAAGGGGTCAGGGGGAGAAATTTATCATTTAGGAAAAGTAATATTAAAGTTTAGTTCCATTATTGATTTAGACACTTGGAGTGTGGTGTAACTAAAGATTTTCTGTGGCAAATGATTTATTTTGATTGTCATATACATAAAGTATGGGTCTTTGGCCCGATATCTTAAACAGTGTAAACCTAGGATACCATATTGTTAGTTAGCTAGACACACGCAAATGGAATTCATAAACGCATCTGACGCGGTTTTGTGTATGGCTAGGATCCCATACGGGATCCTAGCCATGCACAGAACCGCGTCAGATACGTTTATGAAATCCATTTGTGTGTGTCTCGCTAACTAACAATATGGTATCCTAGCTTTACACTGTTTAAGAAATTGGAACTTTATGTCTCAAAGAACCGATTATTTCTGACGGAAGTTACTCCCAGAATCGATAAAATTACTTAGTATACCATTAGCATAATTGCATTTCTCTGTCCAAATCAGTAATGGGCTTCAACTTCACAATTACCATAAATTCTTTGATTAAATATCTTACACAAACTCATACCTCGGTTTCGTTCTACAAGTTCCTCAGAATAGGTATTACATGGGAGCTCTTCCATTTGTTTACATTTTCCACTTTGTTTACTCGTTGTCTGCTTTGTTTGTTTACTCGCGAGAACACCCTGGGAGCATTGGAAGCATAAAATCAGATTTCCAACGAAACGGTTAGAATAACACACGAATATTATCATCCTATTGTGAGGCTTCATGCACTAGCTCTGTTGTTATTTTAACAAAGATTCTTGCTCTAATATAGCTTGGTTTTGAGGTTATATAAGTTTTTCTATTTAAAAATGTAAATGAATGTTGTCGAAGTTTTGTAAATGGTTAAAATAATATTCAGGTTTAGTTGATATTTTACCAAATGATTCTTGCTTATAATAGCTTGTTTTGAGAGGTTTTATGAGTTTTACCTATTTTAATATTTGTACGTAATTCGTTGATATATTTTGAAACTGACGCATATTTGGTTAGTTTTTAATACATATGCGTACTTAAAACAGCTGTCTTTACTGAGTTTGTGGATTTTGCTATAAATAGATTTTGCTTTCAGTTGCTCATAAGTTTTGAATTATTTAAAGTCATGGATTAGGAGTTTGGCTTATTTAAAGCAAGGTATAAGTTTTAGGGAGTTAATTTGCATGTTCGTCTCTGATCCATATTATCACAAAGGTTCTATCCATGGCATTTTTTCTTTAATTTCAAATGGAAAAAAAATTCATATCTGTTATGAGATGCTTTGAAAGTTCTACCAGATATAAAAAGTATGGGCTCAGTCACTCCGCTACTAGTAGAGGACAGGCTGACTTCCCACTCGAACTCTAGGGGTGCCACTATCAGCACATTAATGGGCGCCGTTGTAGTGACGGAGCTCAGATATAATAACTCAGGTTTATATATTCACATATTGAATTATACGAGAGTTAATATATATGAGCTGCGTCACTGCCCCGTTCAGCCATTAATATTTTAATGCAGTGGCGCCTCTAGTGGTCGGGTGGTGTATCGGTGTCACATCGCCTGGCGGTAGTAGTGTCGGAATTATAAATTTTTCACTGTTTTTTCTGTTAAATAACTTGATGGCATGTTGATGGTATGTTTTAAATTATGCAAACTTGTGTCTCTAGGATCAGATAAGGATTTCAAGAGTGATTTAAGATTTTATGAGGCTTTCCCTTGCTGTAAATAGCGTAAGTCTAGCGTATGAATAATTTTTATTAGTAATAATATTTTATTGGATTTGAATGTATATTGCTAAACGGATTTTTTTTATCATGTGTTGCTAGGTACTAATGAATTCTCCAGTACTTTTATATTGACTTTTTTAATTTTTTACTTGTGGAATTTTGAAATATTGACAGCTGACACAGCTGCCTTTGCTGTCACAGTAAGTTTTATGTTGCATTGATATATATACTAATTATAAAAGCTGAATTGACAGGAAACAGGAGGGGACAGACTCCGCTATCACTTCTTTTTATGGCAAGCCAGTCTGTATCAGGCCATAGATTTGAGTTTAAAGTATACATGGAAGCCAAGAATTTACTTGATTTAAAACCATTTTTTTCATTAGATACATTTTCACTAACCCATGCACACTTATATATATATATATATATATATATATATATATGTGTGTGTGTGTGTGTGTGTGTGTGTGTGTGTGTGTGTGTGTGTGTGTGTGTGTGTGTGTGTGTGTGTGTGTGTGTGTGTGTGTGTGTGTGTGTGTGTGTGTGTGTGATTACCTAATTGTGATTACCTAATTGTGTTTACGGGAAAGAGCCCAAAGCTCGTATCTTCCCGTCTCCTGATCGGTTCCATTTTTAGACTTAGTGATACTTATCATACCTGTCCTTAAAACTATGGATTGAGATAGCATTAACTACCTCCTCGCTTAGCGAATTCCAATTATCAACTACTCTTACACTGAAAAAGTATTTCCTTACATCCTGCAAACAAGTTTTCTTCCGAAGCTTCATCATAACCGAGATTGCGTATTTCTGGCACCAGTTTCGTGGCATGTCTTTGAACTTTTTCAAGCTTAGCTATGTGCTTTTTCAAGTGCGGATTCCAAAAGGGGGCTGCATATTCGAGTTTTGGCCTCACATAGGTTACATAAATATTTCTGAACATTTCCTTGTCCATGTGCCTGAAGGCTACCCTTACGTTTGATAAGAATGCATATGCTGCCCTTACTACGCCATTTATATGTATTTCTGGAGACAAATCTGCCAGTATGTTTACTCCTAGATCTCTCTCATTTTCTGTCTCTTGAAGTTGTACTCCAGCCACCGAGTAGTCAAGCTTGGGCCTTCTTGCACTTGTACCCATTCTCATTACCTTACATTTTGAGGTATTGAATTTCATTAGCCACTTTTCTGACCACTCATGCAGATTATTTAGATCCTCCTGAAGTTCTCTACCATTGTTCTCGTTTTTTACTTTCTTCACAATCTTTGCATCATCTGCAAACATATTCATGAATGAATTTACAGACTCTGGTAGGTCATTTACATATACAAGGAACAAAAGTGGCCCTAAAACTGAACCCTGTGGAACTCCACTACTAACTCTTCTCCATTCAGACACTGAGTGTCTTACTCTAACCCTCTGTTCCCTTCCTTCTAAGTAAGTTTTTATCTATTCCAAGACATTTCCACCTATTCTAGCCATTGGTTGCAGCTTCCTAATAAGTCTCCCATGTGGAACAGTGTCAAACGCTTTCTGGAAGTCTAGGAATATGCAATCTGCCCAGCCCTCTCTTTCCTGTAAGATTTGGCTTACCTCATCATAAAATTCTAATAAGTTTGTTACTGTTGATCTTCCTTCTCTGAAGCCATGTTGCCTCACTGACAAAAAGTTGAAGGATTCCAAGTGAAGAGAGATATGTTTCCTTAGTAGTTTCTCCATAAGTTTGCAAACTATGCTGGTCAAGGAAACTGGTCTATAGTTCAGAGCCGTATCCCTCCTTCCCTTTTTGAAGATAGGTATCACATTTGCTTGTTTCCAGCATCTTGGAATCTCCCCCGACTCCAGTGACTCCTTAAATATGATACTTAGTGCCACTGATATTGTGTTTGCGCATTTTTTAAGCACATGAGGGGATATGTCATCAGGACCTGTAGCTTTATGAACATCTAAATCCATCAGCGCTTTGCATACCTCTGTGGCTGTAAGGTTGATGTTTTCTAGTACCGGCCCTTGAGCTTCTATCACTGCAATCTGAGGGGGTGGGGTATTTTCTACTGTAAATACTGACTGAAACTCCTTGTTCAATTCTTTGCAGATCTCTTCGTCCGTCTCAGTGATGCTTCCATCCGCTCTCTTTAGCCTTAAAACCTGTTCTTTTACCTTCAGTTTTCCTCTGATAAAGCTGTGGAAAAGCTTGGGATTTTCTTTAGCCTTCCTGGTGATGTCCCTCTCATAATCTCTCTCTGCCTCTCTCCTTTTACTTAGGTAGTCATTTCTTGCTCTTTTGTAGGTTTGCCAGGCATTTATGTTTTTTCTCCTCCTATACCTTTTCCAGCATTTGTCTCTCCACTCCTTAGCTCTTTTACACCCATTATCGAACCATTTCTCTCTGGCATGAATTACCCCTACTTTGGTGACAGGTATGCAGCAATCTACTATCTTCCCATATTTCTCACAAAAGATGTCATACATTTCTTGTACAGATTTGTTGTAAAATAAGGTTCTCCAGTCAATAACTGCAAAAAGCTCATTCATTTTGATGTAATCTCCTTTCGGATAGTTCCTCCTCATGTCCTCAGTGCCTCTACTCTCAGGAAGAATGTCTTCAATGATATACTCCATCAACAACACACAGTGGTCACTCTTTCCAATTGGTGGTTCATACTCAATATTTTCAATATCCAACACATTATCTGTGAACACCAGATCAAGTAGTGATGGCTCATCCCCACCCCTGGCTCTTGTTGGTTCCATTACATGTTGGTGTAGGAAATTCCCTTGTACGCAATCTAGGAATCTTGCCCCAAATGAGTCCTCACCACTGTGTGGGTCAAGATTTATCCAATCTATCTCTTTATGATTAAAGTCTCCCATAATCAAAATCCTACATTTTTTCTCCCGCGCCATGTTAACAACTGAGTTTATGACTTCAATCGTACCTATATGACTTTCCTCATAAATTTCAAGCCTATTTTGGTTCCTTGGTGGGTTGTATACAACAGTTATTATAATGCTCTCTGACCCAGTATTTATGCGAGCAACAAGAAATTCCCTGAACTCACTTTCTATAGCCAAGTTTATTTCTTCAACTTGAATCCTCTCACTTATGAGCAGTGCTATCCCTCCACCAGTCCTCTCAGATCTTTCGACCCTTAGTATTCTGAAGCCCTTAGGAAAAACTGTGACACTGTTTATGTCCTCACTCAACTTAGTCTCTGTCATTGCTACTATATCTGCCTTACTGTTGTGAATCCTATCTTTTAATTCTACTGCCTTACCAGCTAATCCATCAGCATTTGTGTATAACAATCTTAATGAGGCCCCATCCCCTGATCTTCTGTCATTATCTTCTTTATCTCCCCTTTGTCTGGAAGTATTCTGTAACGAAAATTTTTCTTCTCTTCTTCATTTCTTTCATCATTTAACCTTCTTGCCTCTTGCAACAAGTTTTTTATCTTTCCCATCTCTTCCTGTGTTCTGTATCGTCTAATGAACACTTCTTTGCATTCTTGAAGGTCTTTTAGACTTTTTTTTCTCAACAATATTTCCCTACATGTCTCCCCTCTCTCAAAGGTTACTTTTGTTGGTCTCGGCTTTCCTTCCCTCGAATATTTACCTAGTTGGTGTATGTTTACAATATCCTCAGGACCACATACTACTCCAAGCTTTCTTATCAGGTCTACAACGTTAGCTTTATTTTCTTCAAGTCTCCCCTGCCATGTTGGCTCCTGGGATTCACTTATGCCTGAGATTACCACTGTCTTCTCCTTATCAAGTGCCTGTCTGATGAGTGGGTTTGCCCTTTCCATCACAACGTCTTTCATTTTTTCGATTACTGTCTCTTTATAGTCAACTGTTTGTATGTTTTCCAGTGCCACCACCTTTACAGCCTCTTTTACTGCCACATTCCCCTTTAGTGCATCAGCAAAGGACGTTTTCATGGCATCATTTTCCATATTCAGCTCCTGGAACTCTTTTCTGAACTGTTCAATGTTTTCCTTAATCTGAACATTCCAAGCAGCAATCTCGTCTCTCTCAGAAGAGAGCAGTGAACTAACATCTAATTCCTTTAGGTTGTCATTTAGCTGTTTGTTTTTATCTTCTTGTTTAGAAATTCTAGATTCTAGTTGACTCTTTTCCCCTTCCAGCTTCTTTATTCTTTTTTCTAGTTCCTTTCTCTCCTGCCCTTGTGCTTTATTTGCTTCCTCCAAAGATCTTATTTGTTCTCTGAGTGTTTCATTCTCTTTCATTTCTCCATCCATATTCCGAATTTTATCATCAAGGCTTGTAACCATTTCCTCTAACTTCTTGATTCTCTGTTTAAGTCCTCTGATGACTACCCCTTCTCCCGACCCATGGGTGGGAGAGGTTTGGGACAGAGATGGCTTCATTTTTATGTTCTCCCTCTCACAGAATATAGAAAGAAGACGAGAAAGAGGAAAAAAAAAAGAAAAGAGAAAAACTTCTAATTTACCTTCACACAGAATTTTTATATCTCCATATAAGTGCTATTTAGTGACTCAGTTTGTCTCCTTTCTGGTAACACACATCTTAACTTAAAAACTTGACCATGGTAATTTAAGTATTAAAAGAAAAAGAAAAACAAAAGTCAAACCTGAAGGAAAATTCGAATTTGTGTTCGAGGTGGCACCCACCTGTTTCTGTTATATATTCTTCCTAACTGATAAACTGACTTGCTAACCAAGATATGTTATCACGGGATTTAGACTTTACATTTAACTCAATATATATACAAAATAACAAAATAGCAAAAGAGAAAGCTAAAAGAAAAGCAAAAAAAAATGAAGAAAATAGGACTGCTGTACTACTTGGCAACTTAACTCAGTACTGTTGACAGGTGGGTATTTGGTAATTTTTTTTTCTTTTATTATTCAATTTTTTCGTGTATCAAACTAACTAACTAGTTAATATAAATGGGAAGGATACTGATTTTAACAATATATAGAACCACAGGATCAGGTAAAACGGCTTAAGAGCTTTCCCCAGTTTACACAAAAAATTAGGTAATGTGGTGTGATGGCTCCACGTCTGGCAACTCTTCTAGATTTCCCTCAAGGCAGAAACTGGACGGCAGTGTGTATATGTGTGTGTGTGTGTGTGTGTGTGTGATTACCTAATTGTGATTACCTAATTGTGTTTACGGGAAAGAGCCCAAAGCTCGTATCTTCCCGTCTCCTGATCGGTTCCATTTTTAGACTTAGTGATACTTATCATACCTGTCCTTAAAACTATGGATTGAGGTAGCATTAACTACCTCCTCGCTTAGCGAATTCCAATCATCAACTACTCTTACACTGAAAAAGTATTTCCTTACATCCTGCAAACAAGTTTTCTTCCGAAGCTTCAAACTATGACCTCTAGTTCTAGAGCCAGCCATATCGAAATATCGATCCCTATCCACTCTATCATAACCATGAAGGAATTTAAAGACTGTCACCATATCCCCCCTTACTCTTCTAGCTTCGAGTGATGGCAAGTCTAATTCCCTCAGCCTCTCATCATAACCGAGATTGCGTATTTCTGGCACCAGTTTCGTGGCATGTCTTTGAACTTTTTCAAGCTTAGCTATGTGCTTTTTCAAGTGCGGATTCCAAAAGGGGGCTGCATATTCGAGTTTTGGCCTCACATAGGTTACATAAATATTTCTGAACATTTCCTTGTCCATGTGCCTGAAGGCTACCCTTACATTTGATAAGAATGCATATGCTGCCCTTACTACGCCATTTATATGTATTTCTGGAGACAAATCTGCCAGTATGTTTACTCCTAGATCTCTCTCATTTTCTGTCTCCTGAAGTTGTACTCCAGCCACCGAGTAGTCAAGCTTGGGCCTTCTTGCACTTGTACCCATTCTCATTACCTTACATTTTGAGGTATTGAATTTCATTAGCCACTTTTCTGACCACTCATGCAGATTATTTAGATCCTCCTGAAGTTCTCTACCATTGTTCTCGTTTTTTACTTTCTTCACAATCTTTGCATCATCTGCAAACATATTCATGAATGAATTTACAGACTCTGGTAGGTCATTTACATATACAAGGAACAAAAGTGGCCCTAAAACTGAACCCTGTGGAACTCCACTACTAACTCTTCTCCATTCAGACACTGAGTGTCTTACTCTAACCCTCTGTTCCCTTCCTTCTAAGTAAGTTTTTATCCATTCCAAGACATTTCCACCTATTCTAGCCATTGATTGCAACTTCCTAATAAGTCTCCCATGTGGAACAGTGTCAAACGCTTTCTGGAAGTCTAGGAATATGCAATCTGCCCAGCCCTCTCTTTCCTGTAAGATTTGGCTTACCTCATCATAAAATTCTAATAAGTTTGTTACTGTTGATCTTCCTTCTCTGAAGCCATGTTGCCTCACTGACAAAAAGTTGAAGGATTCCAAGTGAAGAGAGATATGTTTCCTTAGTAGTTTCTCCATAAGTTTGCAAACTATGCTGGTCAAGGAAACTGGTCTATAGTTCAGAGCCGTATCCCTCCTTCCCTTTTTGAAGATAGGTATCACATTTGCTTGTTTCCAGCATCTTGGAATCTCCCCCGACTCCAATGACTCCTTAAATATGATACTTAGTGCCACTGATATTGTGTTTGCGCATTTTTTAAGCACATGAGGGGATATGTCATCAGGACCTGTAGCTTTATGAACATCTAAATCCATCAGCGCTTTGCATACCTCTGTGGCTGTAAGGTTGATGTTCTCTAATACCGGCCCTTGAGCTTCTATCACTGCAATCTGAGGGGGTGGGGTATTTTCTATTGTAAATACTGACTGAAACTCCTTGTTCAATTCTTTGCAGATCTCTTCGTCCGTCTCAGTGATGCTTCCATCCGCTCTCTTTAGCCTTAAAACCTGTTCTTTTACCTTCAGTTTTCCTCTGATAAAGCTGTGGAAAAGCTTGGGATTTTCTTTAGCCTTCCTGGTGATGTCCCTCTCATAATCTTTCTCTGCCTCTCTCCTTTTACTTAGGTAGTCATTTCTTGCTCTTTTGTAGGTTTGCCAGGCATTTATGTTTTTTCTCCTCCTATACCTTTTCCAGCATTTGTCTCTCCACTCCTTAGCTCTTTTACACCCATTATCGAACCATTTCTCTCTGGCATGAATTACACCTACTTTGGTGACAGGTATGCAGCAATCTACTATCTTCCCATATTTCTCACAAAAGATGTCATACATTTCTTGTACAGATTTGTTGTAAAATAAGGTTCTCCAGTCAATAACTGCAAAAAGCTCATTCATTTTGATGTAATCTCCTTTCTGATAGTTCCTCCTCATGTCCTCAGTGCCTCTACTCTCAGGAAGAATGTCTTCAATGATATACTCCATCAACAACACACAGTGGTCACTCTTTCCAATTGGTGGTTCATACTCAATATTTTCAATATCCAACACATTATCTGTGAACACCAGATCAAGTAGTGATGGCTCATCCCCACCCCTGGCTCTTGTTGGTTCCATTACATGTTGGTGTAGGAAATTCCCTTGTACGCAATCTAGGAATCTTGCCCCAAAGGAGTCCTCACCACTGTGTGGGTCAAGATTTATCCAATCTATCTCTTTATGATTAAAGTCTCCCATAATCAAAATCCTACATTTTTTCTCCCGTGCCATGTTAACAACTGAGTTTATGACTTCAATCGTACCTATATGACTTTCCTCATAAATTTCAAGCCTATTTTGGTTCCTTGGTGGGTTGTATACAACAGTTATTATAATGCTCTCTGACCCAGTATTTATGCGAGCAACAAGAAATTCCCTGAACTCACTTTCTATAGCCAAGTTTATTTCTTCAACTTGAATCCTCTCACTTATGAGCAGTGCTATCCCTCCACCAGTCCTCTCAGATCTTTCGACCCTTAGTATTCTGAAGCCCTTAGGAAAAACTGTGACACTGTTTATGTCCTCACTCAACTTAGTCTCTGTAATTGCTACTATATCTGCCTTTCTGTTGTGAATCCTATCTTTTAATTCTACTGCCTTACCAGCTAATCCATCAGCATTTGTGTATAACAATCTTAAT
>JAXCGZ010009034.1:0-14655 GCA_037179515.1 Halocaridina rubra
AGTTATGTTAAAGGGAATTATTTGATAAGGCATCTAACAGCCTCTGTTGACATTGAGCAAAACACTCTGTCACACTAAGCAGAGACTGATAAAACACTTACAGATTTTCAGCAACGAGATGAAGAAAAGTAATTATGATATGCAAAACAGAACACGATTTCTATGGTGCAATTGTAGCTGTATGATTAATCTGATTCCTCCAAGACAAGTTCATAAATCAGCGATGAGAGTTGAAAGCAGTGATACAAGAATCATTTCGAGCAACAGTCAATGGTGGAGGGGCAAAGGCAGAGAAAACATGAAGGGTAGAATCATTGGCAAAGGCATGGTGAAGATAGGGTGGAGATTGGAGAAGATCATTGATGAAGAGGAGGAACAGAGTATGAGAAAGAACAGAACCCTGTAGAACACCATTGGTAACTGGAAATGAAACAGGTGTTGCACCATCAACCAAAGATATGAAAGGCTCATATAGAAAACTGGAAGTCATAGGACAGAAAAGAGTAAAACCATAAGCAGGAAGATTTGCTAACAGAACCTTGTACCACTATTTCTCAAAAGCCTCAGACAGTAAGGACGAAGACAAAAATTCCCCATAGTTCTTCAGAGATGACCATAAATAAATGTGATAGAACATGCGGTCAACAATGGGTCTTGCCAAGTGAAAGCCATACTAGTGATCAGAAATAAACAAGTCAGATTCAAGATTTTTCAAGAAATAAGAGTTGAGCAAAGTGTCCAATATTTTAGCAATTGCAGAAGTTAAGGTAATTGGTCAGTAACTGGAAGTAATAGAATGGTTTAGCGAGTATCTATCTAATCGTAAACAGTCCATACGTCTTAACAACATTATCTCTGTTCCAAAAAATGTATCATTTGGTGTTCCACAGGGATCAGTACTTGGTCCTATCCTCTTCTCCATTTACGTAAATGATCTATCTTCTTTCATTTCTGACTGTCTAGTCGTACAATATGCAGATGACACTCAACTACTCCTTAGTGGTGATATTAATAATCTCCCAGAGCTAACTTTAAGAGCAGAAAACACTCTGTCAAAAATTAAAACCTATTTCCAAGAAATTGGGCTGTTAATTAACGAAAGTAAAACACAGTGCATATTTATTGGTTCAAGGTTCCACATAGCACAAATTCCAGAAAACACAACAATTAATTTTTGCGACAATATTATCACACCTAGCAAAACAGTCAAAAACCTAGGAATTCACTTTGATAACCACATGTTATTTGATTCCCACTTAGATAAAGTATGCAAAAAGGTTACAGGAACATTAATGTACTTATCACGTATAAAAGACAATTTTGAGACCACCACTCGAATAACTGTTGTTGAATCTCTAGCCCTAAGTCACATTAATTACTGCACAACTGTTTGGGGAGCTACCACTAAGACTCAGATAAACAGAATACAGAAGCTTATTAATTTTGCAGCTCGAGTTGCCCTGGGAGGAATAAGAAAATATGACCACATCACACCAGCTCTCAATAAACTTGGGTGGCTGCGGGCAGAAAATAAGGTCGCTTATGCTATTTATGTTTTTGTATTCAAAATTTTGGACCATCATTATCCTAGCTGGCTATTTGATTTAAAAACAGTCAGGGATTTAAGGGGAACCAACACAAGACAGAGCAGTGAGCTCTTTATTCACAGAACAAACACAGAAGCAGGTTCAAAGATGATCACTATCAAAGGGCCAACACTCTGGAATAATATTCCAGAGCATCTTAAAAATGCATCCTCCTTCACAGCTTTCAAAGGCAAACTATATAGTTTTCTTTTGGACAAATAGTTGCTGCTCATTAAGAACTAATTATTCTCATTGTAAGGAAACAAATATGGAAATGATGCCGATAATAACGATCCTGTATCTAGTGGCATACTTACTACTTTATTATTAACATTATTGTTAACATTTTTATTACAGCATTATTATTTTCTATGAAAGCTACATTTAATTTAACTATATGTCTAACCCTCTTATTTATTAGTTTAATTACATGTCTACTTATAAGTTACTATTAATGTTGAATAACCATTGTACAAAATGGAAATAAATGTTTTGATTTGATTTGATTTGATTTTGAGGAACTGGCTGCATTACAGCATGTTTCAAAGACGAGCAATAGATATTGGTTGAGGGTATGAGGATAAATAGATGGCAAAGCAAAGGACCCAAGTCATCTGCAAACTCCTTAAGGAATCTAGCAGAGATACCATCAGGTTCAAATGCCTTGTTTACCTGTAGTGAAGAACCCTACAAATTTTGAGTGTAAAAAGAATTGGGGAGGCCAGAGAGTCTGGTGCACTGGAATTGCATATGGAAGAGTTGATAGAAAAACGACAGCCAAAAAGAGTGGTTTTGTCAGTGGGTGAGCAAGCTATAGAACTGTCAGAAAGGATGAGAAGGGGGAAGCTTGCGTCACAGAAATTTCTAAAAGAGAATTCTGGCTAAGTACCAGAATCATTTTCGAGATGGAGTAGTGTAAAACCATAATTTTTTCTTTCTAAGAAAGTAAGGCATAGATCTACGATTCGAGCAGAGCAGTGATTTCTAGCAATACTAAAGGCAGAGTGAGTTAAATCGGAAGGAGATGGCATATCTTCGTTTTTATTGCTATTACATTTTGACTACTAAACTAACCATTATGAGAAAAATATTTTTAAAATAAAATACACGATATGAAACCACAAGATCAAGTTAATCACGATCAAATAAAGCTCCACGTGGCTTACACATAAATTAAGCAAATTCAGTTACTTTGCTGCAAACACTTCCATACTTTATTTCCTCTCTATGGTTGCGATGTATATTTTTCCCTTCTTCAAATAACAGCAGAGAACTTCTTCAATTCTTGTTTTTGATGAACTCACAGTATCTGCAGACAATCCAATTCTTAAAAGGAAATGATGGTGTGCAATTAAACACTAAAATTTTGACAGCGTCTGACTTTGCCTGGTCTACAGCTAACTAAAAATACCATAAATCTAATTGTGTTTGGAGGAAAGAGACCCAAGCTCGTAAAACCCTTCTCATGGTAGATCTTTTATACTTATATCTTGCCTTAAAACTATGTATTTTCAATCTGCTGTTTCCTCGCTTAGCTAATTTACAGTTATCAGCTACTTTTTACACTACAAAAGTATATCTATACTTTCTGCAATGAAGCTTTAAACTATGTCCTCTAGTTCTAAAGCCACCCACATCAACGCATTATACCCTGTTCACTCTGCAAAGATCTACAGAACTTTAAAAACTATGACCATGTCCCCTTATTTCTTCTAGCTTTAGGTGGAGGTAAGTCTAGCTCCTTCATCTTTTACTCATAACTGATATTATGTACCTCTATCATCAGCTTTATAGTATGCTTCTGAACCTTCTTCAATTTATATACTTTATACGTTTTCTGATGTGCAGATTCCTGAAGGGCAATGTACCTTCAAGCTTAGACCTCACAGAAATCATGTAAATATTTTTGAAAAATTGTCCATTGGCTTGGAGACCACCTATATGTTTGCTAAAAAGGCATACATTGCCTTTACAGTACCATTTATAAGCATTTCCACAGTCAAAACTGCCATTGACTTCACTCCTAGATCTATTACTTACAGAGATTCTTGAAGTTCCTCTTCAACTATTCTTAACCTTTTAAGTCTTGAATCTCATTAGTCACTTGTTTGACCCCACATGCAGACAATTTATATCTTCTTGAAATTTTCAACCACTATTTTCATCTTTTAATTTCTTCATAATCTTTTAATCTTGCTATACAGATTTAAATATGCAGTTAAAGACTGGAAGGTTATTCATATAAAAAATAAAAAATGCTAACACAAAAATAAATATTTCTGTCGATGTCTTGTATGTGACTCCATGTATAGAGGAGGAATTAGATAGCTGTTAATAGTGTGAAAAGCAATAATCCATATCTGAATGAAAAAAAGCAGTTTCGTTAAAAAACTAATCCATTTTCTATTTACTGGAGATGGTAGAGCTGTAATTCCGTCATTTTAGGGTAGCCGCAGTATTTAATTCCTGCTGTCATCTTTTTGAGAAGCTACTTCAAAGTAAAATGCTGACCAAAATAATTTGTGCAAATACTTCTTTATCAAAGTAAATTCCACACTAAAGAGGGAAATTCCAGTAAGTATAAGCTCTCCAATCAGACCTTGACAGCAGCAAGCTCCATCTAACATTATGATACACATACATCACAACCTATACACCAATGAGATTGTGTGCTTTGCCAAAACAGAAAAATACAGACTAAACTTTAATTCTAAATACAATTAGGCGAGATATCTTCAAAAAGAGAGGCATCTGTTGGGACAAATTTTAAAATAATAACATTATGATTCAGATACGTAGACAGAAAGCTACCAGAATTTCATCCTTTATTAGTGAATGGTACAATTGTCCAGTGTTTGCAAACACCACAACATACATAGGATAATAATGATGCAAAAAAATATATATCCAGAACCATCAAGTTTTTATGTGTTTTACAAAGGACTTGTACCTAACAAGTTCATTATTCTATTATAAAGACATACCTTGCCCTGAAGGATAACATAAGAAATATCACTAATAAACTTTTAACAGTGAACAAGGAATACATTTGTGTGCTACATGAGGAGTAATCACATAAAATTTTCTTTTTTCTTTAATATGTAACTCCTAATAAGTTTGATGCCCAAGAGACAAGTTTCTGATATTAAAAAAAAAAAAAAAAATCAAAATACTGTGTTTTTAAAGTGGCAAAACCACTTTATACTGGCGGTTTGATATATTTTCTTATAATATATACATATGTAAAATCTCATGATATTAATACTGTACATGATAATGTTTATTTTTCATAGTGGTAATTTACTTCATTCTAATTTCAAAACAAATGACTGATACTTTTTTAATAGAATTCCAAAGAAAGGATAACACTGAGTAAGATATATTTCACCGAATCTAGATAGAGGTGAAAAGATTCTATACTGGAAAGATATTCTGTATGTGATAGCCTGTTCATTCAAAAATGGCAAATTGCCATTAGACAAATTTTAAAATATGCACTTAATTATCTTTCAGTAAAAAGTCAATGATATTACAATGCTGTGAGAGATATAATGCATCAAGTCTGAAAAGATGTGAAAAGATTATAACCATAATTAAATATATTCACTGATTTATATCATGTTAGAGTTATTGAATTAGCAATTATTGAAGTCAGAGACGCTTTTGGTGAACAAGCCTGTCGCACACTCATCTCCCAACAATGCAGGATCATTGTGAGACTGCAGTGTGGTGGCATATTCTGCAGCCGGACCAGCATACTTTCCCTAGTGCTCTTAAGGAAGTCTGTTGTCTCATAGTCAACAGGTAACAAGTCACACTTTGGGGTCTTTAGGGGATAAGTTGAGGGAATGGTGAGTGTTATTGGTGGTACACAAGGGAGACTTGGATCATCTAACTGACAAATCAGAGTGAGATCATCACTGCCAGGTGGTTGCTGACAGTCAAGATTAACCCTGAATCTTGAATTTAGTCGAGCCACTTCACCTTGCACCACATCACTGATATTCGGAGTCTCTGGAAGTGGTTGTAGAGGATTATCTCGCTTAAAACGCTTTGTGGGGTTTGAAGTATAGGTCGGACCCAGTAAGACAGACAAAGCCGGTGCGAAAGTTCGGTGTAATGTGTGAGCTCCACTCAACGATTTGGAAACATTATTCACAGCTTCATTTAGGGTTGCAATTCGACTCTCCATACTAGGAGGTGCAGATGGTCCAGTGTCATCTCTTATTTCAAGTTTCACAAGAACTTGCTCACATTTCAGAAGGGTGTCCATTGGCATACGACGCTGGGGATTTTGCAGCATGTCAAGCAACTGTTTCATTTTCCTAGACTTTTCAACATCTTCATTTCCGATTCTTTCTATAACACGACGCAATGGTACTATGTATTTACTCAACTGACGTACTTTCTCCCTATATGCCACATCTTCACCCTGACTGTTACCAAGACACTGGTTCACAGGTGAGGGTTGCTGGGGTTGGCCAGGGGTATTGATCATACTGCTAGGAGAAGGAGCACCAATATGGCTGGCACCTCTCATCATATTCCCGGTACTTCCTCCCGCAGGTGAAGGAACCATATTTGAGGAAGGGGATGGAGAAATGAAAGCAGGTGATGCCTGACTATTAGGAGCTGATAATGGAGGAGCTGGAGAAGCACTTGTGGATGATGGTGTTCCCTGTCTCATAACAGGAGAAGGAACACGAGGTTGCATGGACCCTGCACCTCTACCTACACCTGGCACAATCTGATTGGGAAGTTGTGTCATTTGAGGAATTGGGCCAGTCTGTCCTGGAATAGCCATTTGAATATTGCTCATCTTATTTTGTTGCCCAATCTGGCTTAAAGTTATAGCAGTATTATTTTGCTGCTTTTTTATTCCAGAGAGTTGCATTTCAATGCGTCTATTATTCCCTCCCCAACTTGTAATCTCTCCTGACTGGTTGGGTAGGCTTGGGGGCATTGGCTGCCCCATTCTTGCAGTACCTGGCATTGTTTGCTGACCAGATAAAATGGCTTGATTGGGACCAGCGACAATAGGTCCACTGGTAGCAACCATTTGATTTGGCCCAGCTACAACAGATCCAGAAGGCCCACCCATCTGTCCTCCCGGACCTTGCATGGGACCTCCTGGTCCTACCATTTGAGAAACATTGCCAGTTATTTGTGTATTGGGTCCTGGTGCTGTTAGAACAGCTTGCAAGTGAGGGTTATTATTCTGTTGGTTGTTATTTTGACCCAGGTCACGGAGATGCATTACAACCCTTGCTATGTACTGCATATAATCATCTCGTTTACTTGACTTCTGGAATACCTGTAAAGATCAACGCATCTACTTTAATTAAAAATAGATGATCAATAACTAAATAATACACTAAGATATGCATATTAGACATAATCCCCCAAAGAGCATTTTCATCCATTTCAGATGTGTGCACCTACACTCACCCCTACTTTTTGAATTATGCATCTTAAAACACCTGGAATCCATACGTAACAATATTAACTGAAATCATAAGCTACAATATCTACACTGAAACAAATACAGTGTATTGCAGTGCTTCAGATCGATTCTAAACAGTACAGAATATACACACAATTACTATTAATCAGTCACACAAGGTCAGTTTAAAAAAAACAAATTCATATTGCCAATGACCTTGGGCACTATAATCAGAATTCTAATGGTGAGTACTGGTATGCTTCAGCTTTAGCATAACATGCAGCAACACACTACAAGCATGTCAACTGATCATGGTAGAGTGCACATAATTAGTGCACTTGGCAAATTTTTGGAAATTGAACAAAGGAATCATGAGTAGCTACATTTTTCTGTAAAAGTGGTTTCAAATTGGCATAAATCATTAAAGGAGAGCTTTCATATTTTTCATCAGCATTTACGTAATCTAACAGATACTAACTGATTGTAGCAAACTGTCTCTATGTTCCATTGGTAAGCAAGGCACAAAATTTGCAACATGATGCATCTCCAGTTTTTTGTTAAAATGTGTGGTACATAAAAGTCTTTATTTGAATACTTCACAGAGCTACAGGTGACAATATTCTAAATCAAATAAGTCACTTTCTTAATGCTGAAGGCCATCCAAAACTTGTGATCATCTGCAGTGGATCCTCTTCAAATATAAAATGTTGGTATCATTCCTGATAATGCATATGCCTTAATTCTCCCAATACACTGACTGCAACAGATTTTCACGCATGCACTTTCCCCCTCCAAGATACCTAATTATTCAAATACCAAAAATTCGCAGTGTGCTCTACCCAAATCTTTATGATACTGTGCAGAGCTTGATGATTAAGTAATTGTGATGATGTTGGAATTATTTAAAAAAGTACGATCATCACAGGTATCATGCACTAGCTCTTTGATACTCTATGAAAAAAGATTTTTCTATGTCAGTTATATCTGTAAATACCCAATGCAAATCCAATACAAGGGGTGCTCGATTTATGTCAGTTCCATTCCTAAAAAGTGATGTAACACGAATTTCAGAGTAAGTCTGAACACACCTCAATAAGCACCTATGCTAATGCAGTAGTAAAGTTTATCTATTTTTCACGTATTTTACTATCTCTGATTTCATTTCCATGGTGATGGTTTTATTTTTCTTGCCATCAGAAGACTTAGCTTTACACTAGGGAAACATAATATAGGCCAAAAATTATCATAAAAGAATCATAATAATTTATGTGAGATGTGTTGCAATCACGAAACATTGATGTTGGAATTATTTAAAAAAGTACGATCATAACAGGTATCGTGCACTAGCTCTTTGATACTCTATGAAAAAAGATTTTTCTATGTCAGTTATAGGACCCCCTGTATTGATATCAGCTACATACTACAGTAACAAAAATACATCCAAACTGCAGTAATACTTCTTCTGATATATCATAAATTGTTTGCCTACTGTACCTCAAAATGATAAACATGATGCTCTGGTGATGAAAAATACAGTACATTTCAAAAAAGTTGCCTTTCCAATAGTTTGATAGCATTATCCTATCTCAAAGGTGTATTATTATAAATATTATCCGTGATTCCTTATACATTGTAATGAAATATGCTAATGATTACTCTGTTGTAAAAAATTAAAGGATTCATGATAATGATATCTTTAAAATCATACTTTGACTACTCATCACATTATATTGGTCCCAAAGCTATGTAAAAAAAAAAAAAGATCTGTTCCACATAAGCATTACACAGCTCTAAAGGAAGAGAACTGAAGATCTCATCACATATTCATTCAAGAAATCAAGAAACATCACAAAATGGAAGTAACCTTTAATGGTGACAAAACGAGTAGCAACAGTGATACTGGGGCAGTTGTCTCACGCAGTTGAGATACATATTGGCAGTAGACGGCACTTTTCTGTCATCAGGTGTCTGTGCACAACACCAATAGTCATAACTATACCAACAATATCAGAAACAAATAACGTGATCTTGAGATGCTTTACCAAGGTGGAAAACTATCAAACATAAAAAGGGAATTGATGAAAATGATGCTTCAAGTTGTGCGACTCAGTGAAGTAAATTAACCTGCAGCACGATGTAGTACTAAAGCAGAAAGCTGGCAAATGACATATTTGGAGGCAAAATAGGGTATAGAGAACCTGGTGTAATGATAGCAGGGGCTATGGTTCCATGTATTACTGGCTATTGGGCTGTACTGGTCCGAGTGACTTAATATAAGTCTGATACAAGTATATGCTGGAAAAGTGGACCGTGATGGTGAAGAATTTGAGAGGCTTAGAGTCACCTGACTGATACAATCATTATGAAGTCATAATTGTTATGGAAGACCACATACAACGATAGGAAGGGGAAAATATAAATTTGTAAGTGAGAATAGTCAGAGTAACAGATATGAAAAGAGTGATAAGATACATGGAGTTGCGTGTAGAAAATGGACAAGTTATGAAGGACATCTGATTCAGACACCATCCCCTAAGATAATGTGATGATGAAGAATTAGAGAAGCTATACAGCCATTTGATGGATGCAAGGAAGCAGAGCAAGGAATAAGAAGTCGTAATCATCATGGAAGACAAGAATGTGAAGAGTTGAAGACCTCGAAAGTGATTATCAGCCGAGACAAAACGAAAAAAGTGAAAGATGCCTGAGTGACATGCAGAATATGGACATCATAATGAATGCCTGGTTCAGACACCATCACTAAAGATTACAAACTTAGTGAATTGAAGGACCCAGGAGACAGAAACTTAAATCAAACTAATTACAGGGGATCCTAAGATTACGTCAGTGTTCCTTTCCTCAAGACGTGACGTAACAAGATTTTCAGGGTAAGTCGGAACACATATATATAAGCACCAAGGTCACTCATCTATGCTAACGCAGTAGTAAAGTTCATAATCTATGACATAAAAATGACATATGAAAACAACTATAACAGAAAAAGAGAGCAATATATATCTGCTGAATATATATATATATATATATATATATATATATATATATATATATATATATATATATATATATATATATATATATATATATATGAATCATTTTAATTTTTTTTAATTTTTTAATTTTTTATTTTTTTTACCCCAACCGGGACTCGAACCTAGGACTTATGATTACTAAGTCAAGGCGCTACCACTACACCACAGAAGGTTAAAAGGAATCCAAACTTATAGCTTATACCTGCTATACTTAGGAATGAACGCATTCTATCTGAATGCCACTATGTTCATATTACAGATTCCCCAACCTCACTCGTGGCTTCATTTTAGCATTTAATTCAATTCCCAATCTCATTCGGGCCATGAAATAACCAGATAAGTACATTACATATGTGAAAACATGAATCATTTTTTACAATGATTCATGTTTTCACATATGTAATGTGCTTATCTGGTTATATATATATATATATATATATATATATATATATATATATATATATATATATATATATATATATATATATATATATATATATATATATATATATATATATATATATATATATATATATACATATATATATATATATATAATATATATATATATATATATATATATATATATATATATATATATATACACCTTGTTCTCAAAATAATGCCTAGATAGGTCTCAGAAGTGTCGGGTAAATGGAAAATCACGTGAAAAAAAAAGAGTAATTTTCCATAGGAAACAATGATAAAGGGCATAGATACGTTCCAAACCTTACATAGACACACCATGCCAAAGATATAAGATAAGTAAAAAATATATTTTATTACTACATAGCAAAGCAGAAAGCCCTGTATCTATTTTTAAGAGTACCTGTATACAAAAGATATTCATATTTACTTTACAGCTAGAAATTAACATGCATTACTGTACTGTACTCAATTAAGCAGTGGGCAACAGTCATACAGTACACTGGGACATGCATGATGGCCGTGAGCAAGTAACTTATGCGGTAGAAGAGGAGGAGGATGCAGCAGAACGAACCTCTAACTGTAAATGTAAACAAAGATAAAATAAAAATTATAAATAACCAAAGCAAGACTAAAAAACGATAAATAAAAATTAATTATGCAATGCCTAAATCTACCATATGATAGATTAAAAAAAACTTAATCAACATTCTCTAGAGAGGCGCAGAGGTAGAGGGGATATGATTGAGGTGTATACATGGTTTAAAGGGATAAACAAGGGTGATATTAATAAAGTTTTAAAAATTCATGATCAAGCCAGAACTCGTAATGGGTAATGGATTTTTAGCTTGATAAATTTAGGTTCAGAGGGGAAATAGGTGAAAATTGGCTTGGTAATACCGTAGAGTATTCCTAGTAGGATAATAAATGCCAATACCTTAGACATCTTCATATATAGATTAGATAGACATATGACAGAGGTAGGGTGGGTGTATATATAATGTATAATGATGATGATCTTTTCATATCGTGATCCTCTTTGTACTCGTGGAAGAAGCGTCTGAGGGCACTTATTTACTACTACTACTACTAAAAAAAAAAAAAAAAAAAAAAAAAAAAAAAAAAAAAAAAAAAAAAAAAAAAAGGGGGGGGGGGGCATTATTCGCGAAATTCGAACTTTTTACTATTATTTATTGGGGGCGTTATTGCAATTTCGTGGATAAAAAAATCGCGCATAAAAGGAACAAGGTGAATATATATATATATATATATATATATATATATATATATATATATATATATATATATATATATATATATATATATATATATATATATATATATATATATATATATATATATATATATATATATATATATATATACACACACAGGGGGTCCCACTTTACGTAAGGGTCCCGTTCCTGACAAATTATATATATATATATATATATATATATATATATATATATATATATTATATATATATATATATATATATATATATATATATATATATATATATATATATATATATATATATATATATATATATCTATATATATATATATATATATATATATATATATATATATATATATATATATATATATATACACAGTAATTCCTCGCTATTTCGCGGTTCACCTATCGCGGATTTTTTTTTTTATAAAAAAAAAAAAAAAAAAAAATCAAAGATTATTGTGACACCAGGATGGGCCAAAAATGATAAAATAAAACAGCCTTTATCAGGCTGTAAAGAGAAACAGAGATGGAGAGTGTAATGACCTGTTAGATGTGAAGGGATTATAAAAATGTGTAATGAATATCCAGCTCTCTGCTGGGTTTTAATATACTTCTGCATTACTTTCATGATGTCTATTCCAATATGTTTTCACATATGTAATGTGCTTATTTGGTTATTGTATGGCCCGATTGAGATTGGGAATTGAATTAAATGATAAAATGAAGCCACAAGTGAGGTGGGGAATCTGTACTATGAACATAGTGGCATTCAGATAGAATGCGTTCATACCTAAGTATAGCAGATATAAGCTATAAGGTTGGATTCCTTTTAACCTTCTGCGGTGTGTAGTTGGTAGTGCCTTGACTTAGGAATTATAAGTTCTAGGTTCCAGTCCCGGTCGGGGTAAAAAATTATTCATGTTTTCACATATGTAATGTGCTTATTTGGTTATATATATATATATATATATATATATATATATATATATATATATATATATATATATATATATATATATATATATATATATATATATATATACAGTAATTCCTTGCTATATCGCGGTTCACCTATTGCGAATTCATTGCATCGCGGATTTTTTTTGGAAAAGAAAAATATATATATATTTTTTAAATGATTGTGACATCAGGATGGGCCAAAAAATGATAAAATAAAACAGCCTTTATCATGATGTAAAGAGAAACAGAGATGGAGAGTGTAATGACCTGTCATATGTGAAGGGATTATAAAAGATGTGTTATGAATATCCAATTCTCTGCTGGGTTTTAATATACCTCTGCATTACCTTCATGATGTCTATTCCAAAATTTCGCCATAGATCTTCTTCTTCTTCTTCTTATTGTTATTATTGGTGACAATAATATTCCTCTGATGATGATTGTGGAGATTATTACTATTATTGTTAATATTATTATTGTTATTAAGGGCTCATCATTGTTTGTTTGTCTGTTGGTTTATTTACTTTAATAACTGTGTACAGTGTCCCTCCCTAGATGGCTGGGACAAAGGGAGTTTGGGGGGTTGGGTAGAATAGAATGTTGGAGAGAGAGAGAGAGAGAGAGAGAGAGAGAGAGAGAGAGAGAGAGAGAGAGAGAGAGAGAGAGAGAGAGAGAGAGAGAGAGAGAGAGAGAGATTATTTTTATTTTATTTTATTAATTTATTGCGCCAAGGCGTCAGACATTACATGAGTTCATACAAATAATGCTTCAAATGGATATAAAACCAAGAATTGAACATGGTTTACAGGGAGGTGTACATATTGATAAAACATTGCTGCATACTAACACACAACTCACAGAATGGCAGCACAGAGTACATTATATGCAAAAGTAAAGCTCAGAGAAACGCAGAATGCACAAACAGAATTATATAGCAACATACAGAAAATATATGTATAATTCAATATAATTAATGGCCACCAAAGTGAGGAAAACGAGCAAGAATAACATCAAGGTTGTCATCATTAAGTAAAAATGAGCAGATCTGTATTAAGTTCTGACCTCGTGGTAAAACATCTCTCACTGCGGGGCACTGAAGACAATAGTGGTCAAGAGTGTTAGCATTAGTTCGGTCGCATAATGTACAGGAGGTGTACTGTGGCATATCTAGAGTCTGGGAGACCTGCCATAAAGGCCGATACCCCATTCTGAGCCGAGCACTAACTACATTGTTTTTCCGCACCATTAACCCGCGTCTGCGATACTTGTAGCGACTGTGAAGGAAGTGATCATGGTGCTGTATGGACACACTGTTGGCCCTCTCCGTGTCCCTGCGCTGGACCGTCATGGCAAACCCAGCTGAGTAGATGATGTTACGTAGGCATCGGAGGGAGGGCTCAGCGTCCACAGCATGCCCATCCAGCATACAGGCCGCCTTGGCAAGACGATCAGCTGTGTCGTTGCCAGTCAGCCCAATGTGGGATGGAGTCCACACAAATGACACAACAAGAGAAGCATCCCGAGCGGCTGCGAGGCGACATAGTATATTTCCCACAGCACGGCCACAGATAGGTCTTGGCGAGGATAGGGCTTGTAGGGCCGATTGGGAGTCACAAATTATTACCCCATTCACTCGTCGTCGAACAAGGAGAGTCACGGCATCCAAGATGGCATTCAGTTCACAGTAGGTGGAGCTCGACGAGGTGGGTAGTCTACGGCCAATCCATGAATCAGCCGGCACAGGCGGCTCCATGGTGGGGGAAAACACAGCACATGCCGCCCTCCCATCTGCTTGCACAGAACCATCAACATAGACGTGGTGTGCTGCAGGGACAGACGTGGATACATCAGCGATAGTCTCCAGAGCTAACTGTCTCTGCAAGGGGGGATAGACATCCTTCGAGGTCGGTGTATATGTGACAGCGGGGAGGGGGACACGCCAGGG